>PVIR01012967.1:0-43175 GCA_004026965.1 Petromus typicus | reverse complement strand
GATCGGGCCTGAGACAAGCAGCAAGAGCAATCTGTGGCAGTGTCAGTGAGTGATGAGGTAGGTAGGGGGCCACGCTGGTGGCTGTGGAGGGGAGAACTGGTTAAAGGAGTTCTGCAGTAAAAACTGCTCTACTTTAATTATCAGAGGAATATTCAGAATTTCTTGGGCATTAAGTCATATTGTTTGCAATAGCATCTCATGATGCCTATGGCTTTGAGAATCTACCGAATGTGGTCTGGGGCCATTGCTCTGGAGACGTGTGCCGGGTCCAGGGACCCCCGTGTCCTCCTCTGCGTCTTGAAATATGTGTCTAAGTCATTCCATGTGCCATCTTAGTTTTTGTCAAGCCTGAGAGTAGAGATATCGTTACTCCTACTTTTTAAAAAATTGAATTCTTTATTGGTACATTTTTAAAAATTATCTTTATTGGTACATTAAATATACACATCATGATTGCACTCCATAATGGGGATTTTTTATTGGTACATTTTATATACACATCCCAATTACACTCAACATTTGTACCAGTATATAACACAAGTTAATTCTTATTTTTACCCATTTCCTATCCACCCTACAACCCCCCACTCTCTATATACATGTGCTTTCTTTCTTTTTAAGATCATATTTTTCTTTCCCCTCATTACTGTCCCCTACTCTTTTTCCTGTGAATATTTTCTATTTCACAAACTTTATCATCCACTCTAGAGCTAATTTATATCTTCAGCTTCTCATACCAGAGAAAAGATACTGTATTTACATATCTGTGATCTATTTATTTCACATAAGTGTGTCCTCAAGACATGTCCATTTGAGTATAAATGACTCAAATTTATCATTCTTTATGGCAGAGTAATAGTCCTTTTTAACAACCCCCCCATCTTTTATATCCAGTCTCTAGTCGATGGGCATTTGGGTTATTTCCAAGATTTAGCTATCACTAACTGAGCTGCTATGACTATGGGTGCACATATGTCGTTATACATTACTCCCACTTTGCAGATGATGAAACAGAACTTCTCAGGGGTGGGATACCTTGTGTACTTTGAATGTGAGCATCAAATGGCAGAGTTGAGACTGGTGCCTTGAGGTCTGGCTCACAAACCCTTGCTCTTAGCTCTAAGCCAATAGGATTTGTATCGTGTGTGTATATGTGTCTGTGTCTGTGGGTGTGTGTTTTTTGTGTGTTTCTTTTTTTTTGAGACAGTTTCAGTATGTGGTCCAGGCTTATCTTGAACTCACTATATGCAGCCCAAGTTGACCTGAGACTCTAGCAATCTTCCTGACTCAGCCTTTTGCAAGCTGGGATTATAGGTGTGTGCCAGTGCCCCTGGTTTACACTGCCCCAGTGGCTACTCCTTCCTCCTGTCTCAGGCTCCTTTGACTTGACTTGTGCTGTTCAGAAGGATCCACTCTGCCTCTTGTGGGACTGTCATCCCATTGCTGTGCTGCACAGCCTGACACTGATGGAGTGACCCTAAACATGGCTGGATGACTCCAAATGTGCTTTGACTTTCAAGGTTCTGTCGTGATGCTATTGATTTCACTAAGAGTTTTGCACATGTCCTTCACAAAAACTTTCTGGAAACAACTCTCAACTTTAAAAATGTCTGTGTTGTTGTCAGGGATTTAGCTCAAGTGGTACTGTGCCTACCTTGGAAACACAAGGACCCCAGTTTAACCCTGGAACCATAAAAAAAAGTTTGTACTTAAGTGCAAAAGCTTACCTCTGTTAAAATTGTATCTGCAGGTTTAAATGTCTCCCCAAATCTTCATGCAGTCAGAGATGGCTTTTTCAGGGGTGGCTGAACCTGGAGTGTTTGACACTGAGATTAAAGGCCTATGATTAGTAAAACAGTATGCCGATTGGTTTGGTACTGCCCTAATGCTGGTAGTCTGGAAAGGAAGAAAAGCATAGAAAGATGCTGTGAAGGTCTTTTGTTTTCACTACAGTGTGGGTGCCATGACCTGTTTTTCTTCTGTGATGTCCCTCAACCATGTTTCTTCCTGCTTTGTAGCCAGCTGATTATGGACTGAAATCTCTACAAACTGTCAGCTAAGTAAACCATTCCTATTTAACTTTGTGTGTTGAGTATTTTGTCTCAGCAACGAGAGAAAAGTAACCAACATACAAGCTTTTGAAAACTCATCATCTTTTCTTCCCCTCTTCCTTGAAGGCACACATGTGTGCGAACATACACACATATGTGCACCCAAATTCTGAGTTGGATGAGACACTATTCAGAAAGTCAGTGATGGCTCCCATGGTTGGCGGCTCAACTCTTTTGAGTCTACTAAAGATCTCATGAGATGGCAAACACCCTGGACCATTGCTTTGTTCCCTGAATTCCTAGGTGTGGGTGGCCAAGAATCGAGACACTCTCTGAGTGAAGTGAAGGAGGGGAACAGATTATAAAAGTGGAATTTATGGAGATGTGGAAAGATGTGGCTTTAAAGCATAGCAGGAGACAGAACTGCAAAGGAAGCTGAATTAAATCAAGTCCTTTCTGAGACCACTAAGAGCCAAGACTTATAACACTTGCACGGTGATAATGCCTATGCCTTAGCTTTTCCACAGTCTCCCAGGGTGGGTGACTTTTCCCTGTATTACAGATGAAGAGACTGAGCCTCAGAGACACTGAGAGGTCCCCACAGCCAGTGAGGTGGCCTCCTGCCAAGGTTTCTACCTTCACACACTGCTCTCTATGTCTCTGGCAACAGTTATGGAACCACTGTCCACTTGGGTGCCTAGTGAGTCCAGCCTCCTCTCCCACCACCTTCCATCTGGTGCAGAAAAGTGACCCTTCCTTTGAAAACCTGACATGCTGAATGGTCTCAGTGTTCATTTCAGTGACCACAGCCAAAGATGGCAAACATTTTGGAGTTTAGCTTTGCTAAACCCTGTTCATGGCAGACAATCTTTGCTTTTAAGAGCTAGGTTGGTAAAATTACTGAAAACCATCTTGTTGTGAGCCTCATGTGATGCCTGGCTTTGAAAGCCATCATGCTTTCCTCACAGCCTTCACTGTCCAGGCTCCATAACACTCTCAAGCTTCAAGCTCTAACATCTGCCCTGGTTCTTTGGTAAGCAGAATTCGGTCTTCTCCCCACAAAGTTGTTCTCTGGTCCTAGTTTTTTGTGATGTAAGACTTGTCCTTTTCCTAGATTCCAGGGTGCCAGTGCAGGATGGGCTCACTCACTTCTGCCACTATTCAAGGGTCCTCTTGCTCCTCACTCTCTATACTGGGTCACACTGTTGACTTTCAGAGACATCTGTCTGTGGAAAAGCTATTACCTTTGGCCCTAGGTCCAAATATACTGGGTCTGAGTCAGGCAATAAACTTCAGGTCTTTAAGTCTCTGTCCTCACCTCTTCCATGAAGACCACAACAACAGTGGCCAGAGTTGCTTGGATGTGACAGGGCTTTTGGATGGTGTTTGGGTCTTGGGAGACAATACTCATCAGTGAGTATGTTCGTAGCTGACCCTCTGTAGGCCCCTATAGGAAGAGATGGGTCATGGCGGGGATGTGACCTCAAAGGATTTACTCTTTTCCCTGATTCCTTTCCCCCTCTCTCTCTTGCCACCATGATTTGAACAGTGTTTGTCTGCTATGCTGTTTCTGCTTTGTAGCTAGCTTACAGGAATGGTAAGCCTGGGCTAGGGATTTAGCAAAAGTGGTACTGTGCCAACCTTGCAAGCACAAGGGCCTGAGTTTGATTCCTGGTACTGCAAAAAACAAAACAAAACAAAGCACCCCCCCCCCCCCCCAAAAAAAAAGAAAAGAAAAGAAACAGAAACCCCTCCTCATTTAAGTTACAGATGTTAGGTATTTTGGACTACTGACAGAAAAATGACTATTACACTGCTGTTATTTCTGATGTTTTTCAATTTGCTTAAATGTCAGAACCTTAGCTCTGAGGGGTTCTCTATCAAGTGTCCTTGTTCACATTTCAAAGTACCTTGCTCTTCTGTGTGGGTCCTCCCAGTCTGCTCCATCTGAGAATGGTGTGTCTTCATAATCTGCCTATTGGTGGTGATAGCGTTAGGTCCTTTTGCAAACACAAGCCTTTCGTTGTGAGATTGCCTCTTGGTCTAGACCCAGGAGGGAGCTCAGTTCTAGGCTGGCTCCTTTCCACTATCCCCTCACATATTCACCCTCAGAATGGTTCCAGTATGTGGCAGAATAATATTGGCTATCAGTTAAATCAAATCTGGCTTCCAAGTGACCTTTGCACGAAGCAGGCCAGGTATTTAGTAATTCCCCTCTCCCAAAGAGCTTGAAAATCACAGGACTTGCTTTCTTCTCTTGCTAACTTTGGGGTCTTAGAAACACACAGGACCTTATTTGTCACTGGGTTATTGATGGCCTGGCATACTTTTCTGAGCACATAATTTAGTGTGATTTGTATCTAGTACTATATTTCCTGGACACTATTGACTATGCCAAGAGTTCCCCTACTTTCTATGGCCCACTCACCAGAAACAAGGCCTGCAATGTTCTTTTCTGGGAGTTGAGACTGGGCCAAGGACTGCAAAGAGGAAGAGGAAGAGGAGAGGAAGAGAAGAAAGAAAAATGTTCTTTGCCAGTCGGTGGCCGATGGAACTGTCCATTCTCTGAGCGTATTGAGCTGGATCCACCCATGACATCCCTGGAAGTGGGGCTGCATAATCATGTCTTGTGTACACCTCTTGGGTAGGGTGTTTCATTTGTGCTTTGAGCCGTTTGCCATCTGGGACTCTATTCATTATTCCATAAACCCACTGTCACTCAACAGCCATCAATCATGAGAAATTCACGCGTTCCCTGAATCTGTCAGGAAATCAAAAGACTGCTAGGTTGTTGTGATTACTCCTTCATGAGCCATTTTGACTGGAAACTTCACAGACCTTCCGTTTGCTACAAGGAAGAGGAAGCATTTAAATCAATCATTTAAACAATTTGTCAGCAACGTCTGTTTTTGCCACTAGGAAACCACCTCTCACACCACTGTTGCCTAGTTCTTAGCTTTAGCGAACACTTTTACATTTCTTAACAGACCAACTGCATCTTCTTACTGTCTGTCTTGCTTCTGGACATGGATGATTTATACTTTATTGTCCTTAATTTCGTGACTGTGAGAACCAAGTTCCATTCCAGGTTATCTCTATTCCTCTTGTTCCCATGATGGATTTGCAAATCTGAGGAAGAGGTTTGGAGTAAAAAAGGGAAGGGAAGGGCCTCAAGGACTATTCCCACTCCAGAAAAAGCCACTTCCCTGTCTGGGGCCCAGGTTGGTGAATCAGTGCTGATCCATCTAGTTCTGAAACGCACCTTGGAATTCACCTTTGAACAGGCAGGTCCCTGTGGAGTGTCACCATTCAACCTGACACGAGTGCCATCAGGGTAAGGGGAGGGTGTCTTGCCTTCATCTGTCCCCGTTTGTCTCATCGTGCCTTGCCATCTCCTGACCGGCTCTGATAAATTAACTTTTCTCCAGCTGATTACCGCTTTGTGCCACTTTCTCGCCACTGCATCCAGCAAACTCGAAGAAATTCTTTGAAAAAGCAACGTTAGCCAATAATCCTGGAAATGACACACAGAGCCCTTCTGACATCCGGGCTGACAAATGTTCAAGGGTTGAGAGAGCTGGCTGGCACTGCCATGTGACCCAGTGCCATCCTGCTGTAGTGGAAAGGGCACAAGCAAGGGAGCCACATGCCCAGAAGGAATGAGGACATGCCAAAACCTTAGGGATGTGACCATTTCTCAGTAGTGCACCTTACTGGCACCTGATCTGGCTCACCTTGCAGAGGTGAGGCCAGCAGAGAGCAAGGAGGATTCAAAATGCAAGACAGTTGGCCACTGAACTGACAAATAGGAACCACTTACCAAAAAATATCATCAGGTAAATAAAAGTATCATCTACAAATAAAAAAAGGAAAAATTCAAGATCTGACTACATGAGATAATCAAGAATTTTCCCAGGAGGCTGCTGGTATTGGGCACTGGCTCTTTATAACTTCAAATGTATATAAAACTTCCAGTATCAGAGAGAGGACCGTTGCCCCCATGCAACTGTATTTTATCAATGTTTTACCTTTAATGACTACATGGATGTTGATGATAATGAAGCGTGTTGCAAACAGGTGCACAGTGTTCATTTCTGTCGCCCTGGACAGCTGCTGCTGTTATGTGATATCTCAAGCAAGGTGGCAGGTGGAGGTGTGTGCTCTTCCCTGGGGTGACAGCTACACCCTCTTCGTACCTCCTCAGCCTTATCCCCTGTGGACCTGCCCTGATTACTGCAGCCACCTTTATTGGAACGTCTTGCACACCTGCAGCTTTGGAATGGCCATTTGCCAGCAAAGGCTCCAGCCTGCAATCAGCCATGAATCTCATGGTGGGGGGAGGGCGCCAAGGGCATTGCAATAATTCTGTGCCCTTGCTATCATCTGACTGACCTGAAATGCTGCTGCTGTGTGCTGGCTCCAGCATGCAACCCCTAGACAGTTAGATGTATTTTAAATGGGAAAAATACAACAATAACCAACCAAGAAGCTGGTTGGAAAGAGATAGTAGAATCTGACTTTTAAAAAGAGTGGTCTTAGTTGGGGCCTGTCAGCCTGCAAATGTATTCACCTTGCAGCCAGTACACAGAGAGAAGGATCGGAAAGAAGACAAGAGGGCAGGGCATCAGTGCTGCTCTTCCCCCAGAGGATCCATGTGTCACCTGCCAGCAGATTCTTTGAGCAAACAGCCATCCTGAGTGCCAATCAGAAAGCAAGGCAACCTACACAAGTGAAATAAATTACAAAACGTCAACAGAGACTCTAACCGAACATGGAAGAAAACCTGGCCCCAGTTAGTGTTGGGGATTCGTGATCATAAGTCACGATTTGAACCTTCTCCAGGGCTACAAAGACAGGTTCTGATGAAAACCAGTCCTTTCCTGTGTCCACAGTGTTCCCAAGTCCTTATCTCTGGAATGTCCCTGAATATGGATGTGGGGCCAAGCCATGAGTAGAGGATCCCTTGAGGAACACCTTTGGTCCTTTGAGGACAAGCTCAGACAGCATCAGGGACTTTTACTTCATTTTAGGAATATCTGGACCAGAAATAGCCTGGGTCCTAGGTATTAGCCTCAAAAGACACACAGGGTCTAATTGCTATCCCTGATCTTCCATTTAGATCCAATTGTCAAAATGTCATGTTTACCTATGATAAAGGAAAAGAAGTGTCATTAGTAATTTTTCAAATAATTCATCCATGTAACTTTTAGGATTGGATAGTACAAACCTCTTTGAGCTTCAAAGACAGGCATTTTATTTCTTTTCATTTCTCTCCTTTTTATTTGTATACTCCCATCTAGGCACAATTTTGGAGATTTCTGAATTGAAAAGCTTCAGAGGAAGTATACTGTGAAAAAAAACAAACCCCTAAAACCTGGCTATTATAATTAGTTGGCTGAGATATGGAAATGCTACTTTGTGTTACTTTTGTGTGGCTTGGGTTATTTTTGTGTGATGTTGGGGAAAAATACATTCTCTTCCCTGAATAAAATCTGAAGATGCTGCTTGAAGATTCATACTGAAGATTAATTTTCAGAATGAGTGGGGCGTAGGCCTGTAGTGTATTAGAAACACAGATTGTGCTTTTACATAAAAGTTGCCAGGGACCACTGTGACTTTGTATTGGTGATTCCATGTCAAAATCCTTTGAGGGTGTTAACTTCTGCAGGGGGCCAAATGGGAGTGTGTGTGTGTGTATGTGTGCTACCATATGGGTAGCTGGGTCAGTTTGGCCAACCTGACCAAAGCTGAATGGGCAGCTTTTTTTTCATCATTTTTCATATTGGCATTAGCATGATAATCTGCATGAGAGGGGCAGAGGCATGCTGGGAGCTGTACCTGCTCTTAAATAACAAAGCAACCTCACAAATCTATTTGTAGAAGCAGCTAGAACAGAATTCAGTGGATCTTGCAACAGTGTGGAGAATTAATCATGGGGCAGGACGACACCTTCTTTTTTTTTTTTAAATTTTTTAATCTTTGTTGGTACATTAAATATACACATCATGATTGCACTCTACAATGGGGATTTGTACCAGTATAAGACACAACTTAATTCTCATTTTTTCCCATAGCCCTACGGGCTATGGGCTATAGGACGACACCTTCTGTACCTCTTCTGTTTAATGGTTTAAATGGTTGTGGACCACAGATTGTCTAATTTTTTAAGATGAGTAGAGCTAGACTTGGGGTGTGTCTGTGTGATAGAGATCTTGCATGCCATACATGAGGCACTGGGTTTTCTCCCCAGTACAGAATAAAGGTGAGTGGGTGCAGTAAAATTTGTCCCATTCAGGAAAGAACAATGCTTTTCAACATTTTGTGCTCAGGAATGAAGTGATTTTGGTTTTTAAGTTGCATCCTTCTGTCTAGCTCCCAGGAGATGTTGATGCTGCTAATCTGAGGCCCAGCTCTGAGAGGCGAGGTCTTCAAGGGAAGGTAGTTTTGTTCCTTCCAGACATATCCCTGAATGAGGCACTGACTGTGACCTAGCGAGGCCTGCCCATGTGCACCTGAGTCTCTTCACCCATCACTCCTTTGCTTGCTTTCAGTATATGGTGCAGGAAGAACACTTCTGATTGCTTCAAAGTGGTTTTCCAAAGACTAAACTTCTGAACCTCTCCTTTGTCATAAATACTATTTACACTATTCATTTCCATAGGACATTTTCTTTGCATTAATAATGGTGATATAATAATGGTGATACAATCTATCTCTAAACAAGTCTTTCAATGGGTCTTTTTTAAAGATGCTAATTTCTTTTTAAAAATCTTAAAAAAAACAGATACTGTATAAAATGAAGTTTAATGTCAGATTGAGCATTTTGTGTTCCCATCAATGATATGCAGCTTCTTTATTTATGTTGAATTCAATTTTTTTCCTTTATTAAGTTTATTGGTACATTTTAAGTATACATTATGATCACATTCATCATTGAGAATTTTTACCTATATATGATGTCTCTTTACTTTCATCTTTCCATTCCCGTGCCCTCCTTATAACTCCCATCCCAATATACATAAACTTTGCTTCTTTGTTTTACCATCAAATTTTTTCTTTCCCTTTTTTAGTTTCCCTTTTCCTTTTCAACATTTTCTTCTTATTTTACATCACCTATCAGGCATTTTGATATTCATTTACACCTTTAGTTTCTCATATTAGAGAAAAGATATGTTATTTATACATCTGTGTCCTATTTATTTCACTTATGAGTATGTGCTCAAGGTACATCCATTTGAGTATAAATGACTAAACTTTATAATTCTTTAAGGCTGAATAATATTCCATTTTAGAAAAATACATCTCTTCTATCTACTCTCCTATTGATGGGCATTTGGGCTGTTTCCAAGATTTAGCTATTACAAACTGGTCTGCTTACACATAGGTGTACATATGTCTCTGTGAGATGAATCTTTTACTTCTTTTGTGTATATACTAGCAAGGGAATAGCAGGGTCAATTGGAACCTCTAATTCTAGTTTTTTGAGAAATCTCCATTCTTATCTCTACAATGGTTGCACCAGTTTGCATTCCCACCAAAAGTAAAGAAGGGTTCCTCCCTCCTTGAAGCCACTCCAGCATTTGTTATTGGTTAATTTCGAGATAGAAGCCAATCTTTGTGGAGTGAGATAGAATCTAAGTGTGGTTTTCATCTGAATTTCTCCAATGACCTGTGATGGTGAACATGTCTTCATGCCTCCTTGCTCCCTGTACTTCTTCAGCTGAAAAATGTCTATTCATTTCAGATGCCCACTTTGGAATAGGGACTTTAAATTTGGGGGAGGACTGGTGTTTTTAAGTTCCTTGTATACTCTAGACAGACATGCAGCTTCTGAGTGAGGCAAATCTTTACAGAGAGGACAGGTCCACCCTGCAGAGACTCTTCTGGTAGAAGCTCTGAGGAGAAGCTGTTTTCAGTCTTAGTACTCTCTCCTCTTCTCATTCAAGTTGTAAAGCAGAGAACAAGAAGGTATTTCACTTGTGCACAAAGAAAAAAATGGAAATTTTCTCATTAGATGAGCAGGTTCTGTATTTCCAAGGTGTTTTAAACCTAAAAGCATGATGATGATGTGTATGATGTACCAATAAAGATTTGAATTAAAAACAAAACAAAAAAATAGCATGTGCTTTTGTATTAACCTTTTCAAATATTGTACTTATCTTCAAATGAAAAAGTATTGGAAACCCAAATACTTTCTTTGGATGAGTTCATCTTTCTATCATTCACCAAAATACTTACAAATACATCCGAAGTCTATTCTGAAACTATTCAATCCATGTGCAGGATGTGTTGGTGGGTTAAACTGAAGCCTCAGAGGGCATGTTAGAGAGGCCAGTGTAATGAGAGAGTCAAGGAAAACAGAACACCAACTTCATGTATTTTCTTACACCATCCTCTTACTATGAAGTCTGAAAAATAAACAGAAATGATACATTAGAATCTCATAGGTATGTTAAATACAAGGACAAGTGATGAGTGTGCTGCTAGTAAGTGAACCATCTATTTATTTGTCTAGTCAGGTGAAAGTTTATGAAGTTTGTGTAACCCTCATCCAATTGTGTATAGATAATGTATTAAAATATATCTCTTCTTTAGAGGTCAACATTCTTCAAGTGTAGGTTAAGATTTCTTTATATGTGAGCTGCTAGATACAAGAAGATGCATTTCAGAGATTCATTGAATACCTATGAAATTGAACCATTTCCTGCAGTTTTCTTGACTTCCAAGACCTTCACATTTTTGAAGATTAAAAGCCAGGTATTTTTACCACTCTTTCAATTTCCGTTTGGTTGGTGTTTCCTTATGAGTATTTATAGGCTGTTCCTCTTTGGCTGGGACATCAGAGAATTTGGGTGGTGTGTGTTCCATCACATCTTCTCAGGGGGTATCAGATAACATTTTCCTGTTGTCCTGAGACTGCCTTTGTTAGGTTCTTCTAGTGAATAGTAAGTGACACCCTGAGTTGTAATTACAATTACTGTATGGGTAGAGACATGGAGAGTGTGTAAAACCTCTTAAAAAAATCTTTACTGGTACATTATGAATACACATCATTATTGTATTCAACATTGAGAGTTTGTACCAGAATATGGCATGAATTGATTCTCATTTTTCCCCTTTCCCTCTGCCCTGCAACCCCATCCCTATATACATAATCTTTGTTTCCTTTTTTCTTTATTACCATCACTTTCTTTTTCCCCTCATTATTTGCCCCAGCCCCTTATGTGTCCTGGCGTTAGCCTCTGTTGATGGTTCTTACCTGGATGAGTTACTGTGATGAATACCAAATGATGATTTTCAAATTGCGTCATCATCACTACCTGGTTAGTTAGCATTTTATTCTTGGGAAGTGGCTTACCATCTCCCCATTTTTTCACAGATTTACTTAGTTTGTAGGAACACTCACATTTCCATTTTATCCGGGGGTGATCTGCTTGCTGTTGTTATTTATTTTGACTGTCAAATTCTCTCTACTCTGGCCCGTAATAACACCTTCAAGCTTACTTATGTATCCTTTTGACATGTCCTTTCACATTTTTGTGCAATGTTTTCTTCTGGTGTAAAAATAGATTTAAAATTCATCCCATACTTTTCTTACCCCAGTTTGATGTCAGGTATCCCTTTAGGGACAAGATGTTCTGTTAGTGGGAGTCACGTTTAGAAAACAGGAGCTATCTCACAGGTATTTTCACTGCTGTCATAGCAGTGCTGCTCTTGAAGCTATGAAGTATCCATATTTCAGTCTAATCTACATGTGTATGTCCCACAGAATGTCTTAGTTACTTTCTTTATCATTGGCACACAGTAACCGACAGCCATAACCTAAAGGAGGAAAGGTTTATTTTGACTCAAGTTTGATAGCCTCTGAACAGCTGACTCTGAGGCAGAACAGCCTGGGCCAGAGGCTCAGCAGAGGCAAGTTGCTCATGGTATGTGACATGGTGGGCAAGAAGAAGTGTGAAAAGAGGAGTCAGAATGGGAGATAACCTGGTCTGGACCACGGCCCAGTGTCCGCCTCCTTTGACCAGACGATGGTCTGACAGTAAATCAGCTATGAGCCCCATAATTCAGTCACTTTCCCAAAGTCCAGCTGATGAGCACACGAGGCTTTAGGGGGCTATTCAGATACAAACCATAGAACATGCCAATATTCGCATCTATTCCTACGTCTGTCTACTTATTCATCCATCTGTCCATTCAGTGATACACTGTCCTGTCCCATGAGTGTACATAAATATCTCTGACTTCATTGGAACATCTCAGGTCTGTTATATCTTTCACCTTTTCTATATTTGTATCAGAACACTGGCTCTTTTCATAATAAAAGGCTCAACACTGGGGTGACATATGACCTGTTTTTTCCTACACAAGGCATCTCCTGACTCCATCTGGTGCTTGTACAACCACCTGATGCCCACCAAGGTGGCATCACATGCTGCTTCCCATATCTTTTAAACTTACCTAAAGGAATAGAAGAGAAGAGGAGGGAGAGAGAGACAGAGACAGAGATAGGGAGAAAGAGAGACGCACAGAGACACAGAGACAGTCAGAGAGACAGAGAGAAGTGGGGGAAGGAGAAGAAGGAAAAAAGAAAGGCAGGGAGGTTCCTATTTTCAGAATTCTAATCTTTGCATCCTCTACTTTCCAAGTTAATAATCAAGGTAAATGGAAAACAGCCTGTTTTTTATTTACTGGTATTTCTATCGACTATGCAAGAATATCACCTGTCTTTTGACAGGTGCTGAAATATTTAAATTTTGAAAGAAAGTTGTGAATAGAAAGGTAGCCAGTGCTAAGCACAGTTGGTTTATGTGTGTGTGTGTGTGTGTGTGTGTGTGTGTGTGTGTGTGTGTGTGCCAGCAGGAGTTTAGACAGTACAGCATAAGTCTTCATAGTACATGATTATAAAAAATCTAAAGTAAATATACAATTTGAAGACCAACATTTCTGAGTAAAGATTTCTACGTTATGGCTTTTATAGACAAAGCACAGTAAAGGCAAGAAGAAGCTCTTTAATGGTTATGATGGACAGTATGGGATTTAAGGTACAAACCCTGGTAGAACTCTATCCCATTTGCTGCTGTGATTGTTTTGTGTACAAGGCAAGAATGAAACCAGTAATTCCTCCTGCTTATAGGGAGGAGATGACAGAGAAGAGCCCTGAGGAATGGCTGGGTTATAGAATAATTGGCTAGATTATGGGAAACACAGAAAATGGAAAGCTGGTCAGGCCAGGGACAGGCAGGCACATGCACAGCACCACATAGTGCGTATGAGATGTGCCGAGGAGTTGGTGAGTAAGACAAACCCTCCCTCAGTGGGCATGCTAGAGCTTCCCAGGCTTCACCAAGGTTCATGGCTCCCCTTAACACTTGGGGAAGAGCAGCATGCAGCAGTGTTCCCACTGTATAGTTTACAGAAGCCTGGCTCTCGGTTATTAGGCCACCTCATGCCAGTGCAACTTTAACCCTAACCTCTGCAGTGGTGCCTTCAGTTCACCTAGGCCTAATGTATGGGCAGTGTCAAGAGTATATCTCATTCTTTACCTTACTTTTCACACAAACACAATAGAAAGGTTGGACAAAATCCTCAGGAGAGTCTGTCTGGCTTTGTCTGTCTAGGACTTGAAGTGCCGATGTGGATCAGTTCTAACCAGAATCCCATGGGTTCCATCAAGGACAGGGACTTCTAAAGAGAGAAAATGTAAGTTTCTCTCTAGGATGGGCAGGAAGATGAAAGTCGTGTCAGTGGAGACCATGTGTGCTGGGAGTACACAAGGCATGGACAGCCTGGATTATCCCACCTGGCCCACCTGGGCTTGTCAGACATAGTCCATTCATTTTCATAGAAATGTGGTTTTGTGTCTGTGCCTCCCTCCTGGAAGACCAGTACATGGCCACTTACTTCTCCCTCCTTTTGCAACAACTCTTAAACCCTCCATAGTGGTCCTGACAGCTGTCATCCAGGAAGATGGGGCACCAGTGAGAGCATTCTGTGTGATGTAGTGCTTGGGTGGTCAAGATCTGTGTGTCAGTCTAGGCTTCTTTTGCTCTTATCTCATTGAAGCTAATCTCTCCCTCTCTCTTTCGGGCTCAAATATTTATCCAAATCTTCCACATAACTACTATTTATTTGGCCCAGAAACCAATTGTACAAGGTGAAGTCAGTGTGCTTCCTCTGCCTTTTGCATATGACTGCAGAGTTGAAGGGGAAGTAGTTATTTGTTACTTAAGAAGATGATTGAATTGCCTGTAGATTTATAAGTTTTCCACATGAAGAAAAGAGTCATGTCTTGAGTAGGGCAGGCCCTACTCATCTTGGAAGAGACCCAACGATTATGTGCTTAACTTTTTTTTCATGAGGAAAAGATCAGTGAAGGCTTGTGCGAAGTAGGAGGTAGCATACTATAAGAAATAGCCAAAGCTTCTGGAGTTGAAGGGTCCAAGGAATTCTGTGACACAGGCATGTGACTCTATAATTCTTTCTCTTAGGTTTTCATCTTTCTAGATTGCTGTCCATGAAAGAGAGTCATTATGTTCCAGGAACTGAGGTACCAGGATTAGAAGGATGATTGGATGGTTATATGAAACCAAGTATATGTTAAGACAAATCTTGTACTTATTGATATTTATAATAACAAGGACCACTTTTGGAAAGGAAATTGTGTGTATTCTGAAGAAAGTAAGTTCTACCTTCATCATGAATTCACAACATGTGCCTAAACTTAATAAATCTAAGCAGACTGGCCTGTAAACTTCATTTTGCATTTCAGATGACCATATCTGAAGCTCTATCACCTTTACCAAACTATGCTCTTTTTTTTTTTTTTTTTTTTTTTTTTTTTTTTTTTTTTTTTTTTTTTTTTTTTTTTTTTTTTTTTTTTTTTTGAGACAGGGTCTCACTTTGTAGTTCAGGCTGACCCTGAGCTCAGCCTCAAACTCACATCACAGCATCACAGCAATCCTCCTGCCTCTGCTTCCCAAGTGCTGGGATTACAGGCATGAGCCACCATGCCCGGCACTGTGGTATGTGGTGCTGATTGCTGCTGGGCGTGAGTCACCATGCCCAGTATTGTATGTGGTTCCTGGGGAATTGAACTCGGGTCCTTGCGCTTGCAAGAGAGGTGCCGGAACCACTGAGCTAACTCCCTGGCCCTACCAAACTATGTTCTTAATAGATCCATCAATTCTTTGATATGAGGGTGAAAATACATTTTAACTTAGCATTCCCCCAAATCCCTTTCCTGGAAGAATCATTTAGGAAAATCAGATATACTGTCTAATAGAGAAATACATGTTGCCAATGAGGCAAATATGAGATAGATATGTTAGTTCACAGTTGATTTATATATTAACTAGATGAAAAATACTGAATCAAATGTCAGGTTTTCATCATTTTTTAAGAATTAAAGTTTTCTCAAAGAGGAGTGGCCCAGGCAGTTGGTGTCCCTGTGGCCTGCTGAATCTCTGGAACTTTCATGCCCAAATGAGTTGCCATCTTGTCTCTTGTGCTTGAATTCATTGATCCTTTTGTTGTCAGTAACCCTATTTGTTAGTCTATTATTTTAACCACTTATTACTATTAATGTTAACTAATAGTTAATTACAACACACTTTCTACAGAAGTGTGTGATAGAATCATAGGATTTTCATAGTAACAATTGGTGCTGTGATGATACAAAATGATTTTATAATGACTGGGATTGTTATATATAATTGTAAGGACCACAGCTTTCATATGTGATATGATTAACAAACAAGGTGAAGGTTAACATAAAAATATTATAGCATTATTATATATTATTATATTATTATAATATAGACAGTCATTAATTTTCCTCAAAACATTTCCTCTAGCTTTGAATAATCTTATTTGAGTACATCCTTCTTCCTACTTTCTGAAGCAAAGCTGAAGATCCTTTTTCCTGAGTGTCTTTAGCTGCACTGTTGCAGCTGCTTAAATGTCTTGAATCAATTAAAAATATTTACCTTTCATGATGATGAGCTAGAAGTTTATGGTGCCAAGTTTTTCCTTACCCAAGCAACTGCATCAATAATACTAATATTAACTATTATATTTACTGAAGAAGGTGGGTAGGAATGCACCATGGTGTATTTACAAGCCTATCTTTCTGTGGATGACTGTTATCAGCAGAATTCCTTGTATTTTTAATCACACCTCATAAAGAAGCTCACAAGAGAAGACTTCCTGAAATGCTTCAGAAAATGATAAGGTAAGAGTTCGAAGTACGGGGGAGTTTCTTGAGGGGGTAATAATGGCAATGTGTCTCTTATTGTAATAATTTTTTTAAAATTTAAGCACACACCATATTTTCTGATCAGTCCTTGTTTACTCACCACTAATTTAAAACTCATTCTTGGCCTGGGGCTGGGGCTCAGCTCCGCGGTAGAATACTCGCCTTGTCTGGCATGTGTGAAACTCTTGGTTTTATCTCCATCACTGCACAAACACACCCCTCATTCTTGACCTCCATTCAAAACCATGAGTTACCTGGGAGATTTTCTCTGAAGGGAAAATTAAAAGCTAAAAAAATGTTACTCATTATCTAAATAAACTTTGAAGGTGTCATTCTATTTTGCTTACTTAATGCTCTAGGTAATTATCTTAAATAAATTGAGTTCATTTATTTGTTCATCCAAGTAGCATGAAACTTTGAGGGAACACACAGGATGCCACTGGCTCGTTCCTGTTTTAAGGATCATGAAAAGAGTAATAGACAATTATCACTGACTAAAGTCAAGTGAAAGAACACAGGGAAAAACATCATTACAATGACATATTTCATGGACTATGCTGAAAGGGAAAAGCGATGTGTTGGGGAGAGTAGAGGCAGTGTCCACACTGCTAGGAGTTTTGTGTGCAGGTGGCAGAGACCAGGAGACACTGGAACTGGATTTACTGCATAAATAAGATACTAGTGAGTTGGTAATGGATTGAGAGAAAGGCCATTTTTTTTGTAGAAATTACAGCATAAGTGAAACAGAAAAACAAAGAACTATGCATCATAGTTGGATAATGGGATGCAGGAGACCTAGGATAGGATACGAACCTACAGATCTGGAGGCTAAGGTATTTGTCTTGTTTCTGAACACCTTGAGTTTCCATTTGTCTCAAATATTATATCAAACCTCAACTACCAAGTTTATGAAACTCACTGAGCTTCATACAGGATATAATCAAAGAAAACTGTAACTAGCCATAAAATAGCCAAACTTCTGAAACACGAAGATAAAGTGAAGATATTTAAATCAGCCAGTGGAGAATGAGTTATTACATACTAGGGAACAATAATCCAAACAGGTGCAGTTTATTCATTACAAGCAAGGAGGCTAGTAGATAATGAACATGTCTTTTGAAGGACAAGGAGGAAGAAATGCTAACCAGAGTTCTATAGTTAGCAAAACTACCCCCCAAATGAAGACATTTCAGACAATGAAAAATGGAGAATTTTCATTCATATATCTGCATTTTCAGGAAGATCATTCTTTAGGCTGAAAAAATGGCAGCAGATGAAAATCCATTTCAGGAATATCAGAAATAATAAGTGATTATTATTTTTAACTTATGAGGTATTCATATTTAAAACAAAAATTATAGTGCTGAATTATAGGACTTATGTATCAATGTATATTTGTGGCATCAGCAGTGCAAAGATGGGATGGGGCAACAAATATAATTGTTAATACTGTGGGCTTCCAGCAGTTGACTGGCAGAAGTTCTATTTTACCTTGAATTCAATAGTGACAAATTAAAGCTGCACATGTAATCCCCAGGAAAACCCTTAAAATAGCCCAAGAGCTATAGTTAAATCTCATAGAAAGTCAAAATATTTGATTAGCTTGATAGAAGGCATGAAATAAAGAATAAAATTTAAAAACAGCAATTAGATAAAATTATAGAACCATGCTCAACAAACCAAGGTTGTGGTGATGGTTTCCTTCAGCTGTCATCTCTGAATTATTTATTACCTGCTCTTTGTCCTCACTTGCAGATTCCTTGCACTGAATTTCTTGTGTTTTAAGTAGCAGACTGATTTTTAGTTTTCTGTTTTCATCTTGACCTACACATGCCCAATGGTAAGGGATTGATTCTGATTATAAAATGAAATATCACACAGCCAGTAAAACTGATATAGGGAAATATAAAATGACCTGAAGGGCATCATGGGGACAATATAGCTAACAAAGCAGCATGCTCATTTTATAATAACTTCTAATATTTATCCACACACAATTGCACCTAGGTTCACGAATTTAATGCTTTCTACAATTCTGGTCACAAACTAAGTTGGACAAGAACCTAATCAAATTCACTGGTTAGAGTCAATGCAGACCTTCTGAGGAAAAATGTGATTCAGTTCTCCTCCAATTTGATTTACAACCAGAATTGTGGCAAGAATTAAGTTCGTGAACTGACATGTCACTGTCTTCATATTACTTAATTCTTGACAAGAAGAATATGAGGAATTTTTGTTTGTGTCTATGGAATTTCTATATATTGATTTTTTTCTGTTAAAAATGAATTATATCAGTAGGTAGAAAAATGAAAAAAGAAATTGGTAAAGATTATGATCTAAGGTAATGGTAATGGGAATGAATGAGAAATGGTGAAGTCTTAAGCTATTTCTAAAAATGAAACTTAGGTGGCTTGTGATCAGTGGGCACAAAGAAAGAACCATGTGGAACTAAGGGCAAGTACTCCTTGAAAACAAGATGGATGATCCTTGGACAGGAGCAGAAATAGGGGGCTGAAAACAATGAGAAATATTGTTTCACTGTTGCTCCAAACTCAGTTCAGGCATTCAAGAGGCAACTAGATCTTGAGCTCTGACATTTTGGAGAGTGGTCAGAGGAGAAATACACAACTGAAAGTTATCAATATCTAGAAATAGTTATTAAAGACAATGGAATAAATGTACCAGTCAGAATGGGAAAGAATGAAGGCTTGGAAAACAAACTAGAACAGAATTTTTATTTCAAAATAAAATATCAAGACTGAGGGAAGGGTGGGGAATGGAGAAGCCAACCCAAGAGACTGAAGGATATTATCCAGAGAGACAGGAAGAAAATCTGCAGGCAGTGATGAACTGGAAGCTGAGGGTAAACTGTTTCAAGAAGTAGTTTTCAAGAGATTGTCTACTTTGTACAACTTTGGTTCTGGCAAATGAGAAATTGCTAATTATTTTGTAGAAAGCTATTTTGGTGCCTGTGTGGGCAGAAATTGTCGTGTGATGGGCAAATGGGTTTCCATTTTTTGAATGTAATTTTTTTTTCTACAAGTAAAAAAAGAGCATTGCTCTTGCCTAAGAGCGAAATTTGGTGTTGCTTTGTTTTGGGGCATTATTTTTAGTTTCAAGGAGAGTTTGGGGTATATTTACAAATGAAAGGGAAGTAGCTATATGTAAAGGAGAAATTAAAGATGGACTTATGTGTCTGTGTTTATATGTACACACATATGAGGGAACAAAGAGAAAGTCAAAGAGGGACAAGGAGGAGGACTGTCCTCCTGTTGCAGCCAAGGGAGAAGACAGCTAATGAGTTAAGAGTATCCTAGAGAATGTGAGACCTCCTGTTTGGGAAGTGGAAGGAGATATGGAGTGAGCATAGGAAAATTCTGAAAATTTATTGATGGTCTTTTTTTTCCCCTGGAAAGTGACGAATTACATCTTCTCAATGTCACAGTCGAAAATATCTTAGACTCTACCTCCAGAAGTCAGTCATTTGACAGCCTCTACTGTTGGTCCAAAAGTTGCTGGAAGGTTGCCCTCTACAAACAACCCCGGAAGTCAGTCTTTTTAAGTCAGCTACTGGAAGTGGGCTTTGGAAGTGATCCCGAGGCCAGACTTTTGAGTGGGTAGAAAGATGGCTTCGGAAGTTTACCATCCTCACAAATTGGTCACTATAGATTGGCCCTTGCAGGTCATTGCAGTGAGATATTTGTTTTGTGCTCAAGGATTGTCAACCTGTTTAAAGTCAAAGGAGAGAGTAGAGTAAAATTAGCACAAATTTGCAAAATTTGGATGTGATGAGAGAGGAATCTTCACAAAGTTATGGTGTTTCAGAAGCAGCAGTTTACCATGCGATAGGAAGAATGCTTAGAGGAAGACCTTGGAGGGTATGATTCAGATGACCAGTGGGACACACACCCCAGTCTTGGAGGAGATAAACCTCAACCTTCTTCAGAGTTCAGAAGTCAGGGAACAACCCCAAGTCCAGAGGGAAGCTTGTTTTTAAGTTTGTGCCTGGGGGAAGAGGGACACATACATCTAGTCACAGCTATTCCAGAGTTAAAAACTGAAGAAGAGGAAAACTGGAGTGATTTTAAATGCCTAGAGACATCTGCATAGATTATTGTACAGCTTTTGGACGAGGTGAAGGAGATAGTCCCGCAGCGTCCACTCTGCCATAAACCAGCCTTGGAGCAGAGGACTTGAGAGATGTCAAGGGGGGGAGTATTTACAGGCCCCACATCAGCCGAGAGGAGGGAGCAGGATGTATCTTTCACTTTGGGCCTTACATTTCACACCAAAGATTTTAACCCTAATCCTGATAAATACTGAGTATAGGGGAGATGTAAGGGTGGAACAGTTGAAATATGCCCCTTATCATCTAGTACTCTGTGACTATATAGTGACTGGGCTATTCTGTTTCTATCACTGTAAGTTAATAAAGAATCTCTTTTATGGAAGGGAGTCTACAGACTGTTTTAAGTGACTTAAAAAAACACATTCCTGCAGCATTCCCTGGAGTGAGACTCAGGACAATATTAAACCCAATGAATCACCCAGCTTTGGGGAGGGCAGAGCAGCACTCTGCAGCCATCAAATGATGGCTCAGCCTAGCGTCCCTGGTGGTGGCTGGGGCTGCGCTGGAAATAGGGCTCACATTCAGCAAAGAATGGGCTACTAGGGCCATGTGGCATCCAGTCTCCTTTCTCTGTTGAGGGAGTTTCTGGATGTCGTGCAGTTCTTTTTGGTATCCTTCAGTGCAGAAAGGAGCCTACTGAGTGCTTCCCTGATTTTATTTTGCAAAGTGTCAAAACAAGAAACAGCTGCATGATGTGTAAGGAATGGAATTGAAAATTACTTCCTATGACTAGTTCAGCTCCTAGATCAGGTTTAACGAACTCTAAAGAAGGGAGTTGTGTGATTATGGAAGGGTGCATAGGCCTAGATGGTTCTACTTCGACTGTGTTGTGTTTTCTTGGACCTAAAACTTTCCCTATTCCTGGTGATACTTCTCAGTAACTATTGGGTTGCTTGTGTGAGTGCCCTAAGGATCATGTTCACAAAACTGGGTCTTGATGAACTGGATTAGCTAAGGAGTCTGGTGCTCTGCATTCTTTTCACAGGACTTTGACTTTGTCTACGCACCTAAGGAGTGGTAAATTGCTTGTAAGTCTTAGACTGCACTCAGAAGATTGGGTTTGTTATGTCCACCCTATTGATAAGGGGGAAGAAACATATGCTGTTTCGAGGATGGTTCAAAGACTGACTAAGCCAGGAACATTGAGGCTTGTTAGAGCTGTACAATCTCTGGCCCTACCCAAACCCAGGAAACTAAATGATTGCTATGCACACCTCAGGTTGAGAAACATTGCTTTTGGGAACTCATCCAAATTGATTTCTGTGATTCATGGCATACGGTTAGAGCGAAGGGCCTCTGGTAAAGGGGTGCATGGCCCTTTCCACCCATCTCTCAAATGTCCATTTGTTTAGACATTGTTCCAGCTGTGACTCATCTGTGTGTCAAGCTTTCTGGTGATACGTCATCATTGAGAAACCCCTCTGTGAAGTGTCAACATCATCTGAGGATGCCTCATGGGGTGCTGAGGGGACTGATTCATTGGTGATGTGCTGGAGTCATCGCTTGGTGAGAGGCACATGAGCTGGATTTGCAGGCTTTGTGCTCCCAGAGCTGAGTCTCACCCTTCAGATCCTTGTGAAAAAACGGGCATCAAAGGGATGTAGCCTGGGCGTGTCCTTTGGATGAGACTAAAACTTCCATGGGAAGGTTGAGACTGAACCTGAATCCTGGGTTTTCCACCTGCTGCCTCTTCTGGTACTTCTGTGCAGCTGGGGACCGGTACATGCTGGAGCTCCTCTCTGAGTCTGAAGAAAAAGGAACATAACTTGTCTACGTTTGGCATATTTGCCACTTCTGTGTATGTAAAAAGAAGGACACTACAAGAACAGATGAGGTTAGAAATGGTTTCTAAGAATTTAATTCAATATATGATAGGCTGTACCTACCTTCCATAGGCTGTAACCTGGAACACCACCCATTGTTTACCAAACTCGCTCTCCTCGCAATGCACGGCAGTGACTAGGTATGATAGGAAATGAGAGACAGAGCCAGACAGTGCCACCAGTGACAAAAACTTCGTGTGTTTTGTTACAGGGTTCAGGCTAGTCTTTTTCTCTGAGCTACACACACGAGCTGTGCAGTAAGTCACTCCATCTTGCCCCCCTTTTCACTGGGAAGCCCGGCCATCTGCACACAGGTACCCAGGTGGATTTGCCCATCGGTTGCCCGGCTGTGCTGTGAGTTCTAAATCCCTGGCTGGACTTTTCAATGTGCAGCTGCCACCGGCAACCTGGACACACACAGCCAGGCGGGCAGAGCAGGGCTCCCTTGTCAAGGACTTCGCACCTGCCTTAACTTTGAGTCTCCTTGCTTCTGTCAGAAGGTGCCACAACCTTAGACTTAGCTCTTGTTGGTGTTAATTATTTCCTTTTCATTTCCAGCTGGTGCGGAGTTTTAGCACCTTAAGTTGCTCAATTTGATCTCTGCACTCAGGAACAAGGTAATTAAGCCAGCCACAATTTAAGAGAACATAGCTGCCTCGACTTGTTGCCCGTCTGCAGACAGTGCCCCATCCTAAATCATTTGATAATGTAAGAGGCTCAGTGCAGTTCTCTACTTGACTGAGGGTAGGTTCATTAGGTCACAATCAGTAATTGATTCTCAGTGTGTCTCTGCTGCTTTTATTACAGTAATGAGGACTCTTTTTTTCATCTCTAATATGTTACCCAAACCATCAGCTTCTCAGTTTGGCATCAGGATGACTTTGACAGGTTGTTAGCAGGTATATGATGTACAGAACATCACAGAGATGTCTCAAACTGTGTTGCTATGTACAGCAAGAGCCTTAGGTGGTCCCGAAATAAGTGAAAGCACTTCCAAGGAAAAAGTTACCACAGCAATTGAAAATATGACTACAGGCTTGATGTCCTAATGAAGTTCTTTGCACCACTGGATTTGTTTCGACTTGCAGGGCAGATTTTTCCTGTGTGGGGTGACTTCTGCAACTCTCCACTGGAATATTTCAGAGACACAAACAAGTGTGAAGTTCAAGAGCAAAGCAGACTTTCTTATTATAAAATTATAAGTAGTCTTGTGTGTGTGTGCATGTGTGTTTTGAAGTGAGCAATGCCTTGTTGGTCTCTTTACAATCTGACTTTCCTTTCAGTTCTTTTTATCCTGAAAAAAATGGAAATGGATAATAGGAAGACCATGAGAGATGATTATAGCATTTTATTTATTGTACTTCCACCACATTCTTAGATGATTTCAAAGTTCCATAAAAGACAAAAGGGAGAAAAAAGCTTTCCTTGTTTCTGAGAAATATACTAAAAATATTAGAATAAAATTTAATTCTTTTGTTGCCTAGACACTTTTGAAAATTTGAATTTCTTTCCAGAGTTTTTGAGGATGACAGTGACATTCAACAGGATTCATCACTCCCTGGCAGTACAGTAAATTTTGAGTTTAGCATAGTGAGAGGCCTTAACATAATCCTTTGGTAAGGAGCAAATCAATACCGCAAAAATAGTGACAATCAATGGACTTCCGGAAACTCTGACCAGTTTTGCATTAAGGATGAAAGAGAAATTTGGTGTTTGTATATTGTAAGATGAATTATACCTGTGAAACTTATCTCAAAAGATCAGCCCAGATTTTGGACCAGTTCATGTTTCCCTTCAAACAAAAACTATGAGACAATTGAACAAAATCCAAACTGCCAAAGAGTTTGGCCTGAGAGTCCAAGAAATGATTTTGTTCCACAGTGGATGCAGCTATAAGTCTTGTCTGTGTCACAAAAGATGACCACTGGGCAAGGAGACCATGAGATGGATCTCAGTGGAGACTCGCCTATATGGAAAACAAACCTTTCTCCTCCTCTGACTGGTGGTAGAGGGACGGGAGACCTGGCCTCTGCTGAGGACTGGCTTTGCCTCACAAATGTGGATGACATCATTCATTATCTCTCCTGTGTCACTGCAACATACAGAACAGTCAATATGTCTTCTGTTTGCAGCCTGAGATTATAAAAAGCTTTCATCAACACTAAAAATAATATTTAGCAAGTCTCATCGATCCTTCTTTAAATAAAGCACCTATTTAAGGTGAGGTGAGTGATTTTATTCATAGGATTAATTTCATCCTACAAACTCTGACAAAAGATCTTTTTATAAATTCAACATTGGAAAATAAGTCATAATCCCATCTGCTTCTTTCATTTCTCTCCTCTCCATAGAAGGCATTCAGCAATACAAGGTCTCCTGCAGACTGAGACAGGTGGAACCGATATTAATAGATCACCAGCAAATATAGAGATTGAAGTGACAGTGGCCATAAGAAATCAAATCATTATACTGTTCTGCTGCTTGGTGCTGGGTGACAAGCTCTCAGGCCTAGAACTTGGATCCCAGAGCACCCATTTCCCAAGGCTTCCAGAGGCCTCAGGTTCAATACCATTTTGCACTCTGATCTCTAAAAGGGGGGAAAAATTCCCTAAGAGAGAAAAGTATGCCTGAAAAACAAGTATTATTTAGAAGGTTCTTATGCTGAGCATCTTCCAAATTTGGGGAAAGGAAGGGAAGAGAAAGGGGAAAGGTGGTAAATTAAAGTACATTAGTATAAAATTTCTGTTTGCTGGTACTAAGTTGATGTTTGTAGGAAAAGGAAAACTGGAATGACC
The DNA here is from genome assembly GCA_004026965.1 of Petromus typicus. NCBI lineage: Eukaryota > Metazoa > Chordata > Mammalia > Rodentia > Petromuridae > Petromus > Petromus typicus. The sequence goes on along the minus strand of PVIR01012967.1, from coordinate 18,120 downwards.
TGTGAAGAATATTTTGTGTTCTGCTGCTTCTTTTGGAAGGTGTTCCTGGTTTGGGACAGCCCTTGTCTGACACTCACTGTGGCTGAGAAGTGAGAGACTGTTTCAGTGTAATGAGTATTATCTAATAAGTTAAAGGCACCAGGTATATGGTACAGAAGCCTGAGCACACAGAATCCCATCACCCTGACATCAAATGTTAGCCAAACGTCTGGGTTAACCTGTACCTGGAAAGCTGCTCTCGCCATGACGAGGCCTGTTATTTGGGGTCACTGAGTCTGACCTTGTGAAGGCCTCCTGTCAGGAGCATTAACCTAGGATTTGCACAATCCTCAGTCTGAGAAGAAAACTTCGTCTAGCACACTTTACAAATCTCAGTGGTAGCCACTGATTGATTAACATTCGTTTTTCTTTGTCTGTTTCTTCTCCTCCAGGTTAATTTCTGTTCTTTCAGTAGAATGTCTTCTTCCTATTATATGAATCCAGTGCAGCCTTACATTTGGATAATCCACAGCTTGACTTAAAGTTGAGCTGCTTCTTATCCCGAGTGAGACACTCTGAGACTTGTGGGTAACCACTGAAGCTGGTGCTGCTTGGCATCTCCTCTTGGGTACCACAAGAAGTCCATGCTGGAATTCAACAGCATCTGCCCTGCAGAAGTTCCCACTCTAATCTTGGCCTCTGGAATTTCGTCTAGACACCTGGTTGTTATGGTTTCTGTCTCCACACTAAACCCTACTACTGTTAATTCTAAATATGTTTAAGTCCCTCTCTTTTTATGTTTTGACTGTCTCCTTTGAACTTTCTTACTTGAACTGCCAGTCTCTGACTTGTTCCTGGAGAAGACACGTACCTATTACTCTGCCTCTAATCTTGGCATAATCAGTAATCTTCCATTTCACTGCTGAGCTTTTCTTTCCAATATTATTCACATCTTTTAACTCCTGCAGCCTCTCCTCGATAGTCTCAGGATAAAGCAGCCCATACAAAGCCATTTATGGTCTGGTCTCATCTCTTTAATTCCTCTAAACGCATTGCTCAGCATCCCTTGACTTCCTCCTCCTCCTTCCCTGCTCCTGGGCACCATCTATTTCTGCCAGACTGATCAGGGTTTACTCTTCAGTTTCTGGAATACGAGAGGCTTCTTTTTGTAACAGAACATAGTATAAGCTCACCTTCAACTTGGGATATTTTCCTTTTCCTGTGTCCCATGAAGCAAACTCTTTGTCTACGTTATCATATTATTTGCTTTTCCTAGAGCAAATATGAGTAAAATGTGGACAACTCAAATACATTTCATGAATTAATGAACTAGACTCAGCATACAGGCATTGAAATACATACTAAAACCATTATCTATGTAAGAAACACCAAGAAGGAGTAAAACATGTATTTTGAAAAAAGAAACTGATTTCTCGATTTAAAATGTTTTAGGATGATAACTTCTAAGAATCTCTGTCTCACACATACGCGTTTTCTAGCAGGTCAATGTATATTTCCAAGATAAGTTCCGATTTACTATTGATTACATAAATAAACTGCATAAAAATAAAACATTTCAGCACTAATAAAATGTAAAGAGCATGTCTTGGTTTTAAAACGTATTTCCATCCATATGAAGAGTTAGGCTTTTGTTTATTGGGAAGTTATTGTGTGTCCGGCACTGGACTAGGGAGTGGAGCTGCAATAAATGGTAAAAATGCAAGCACAGGTTTGAGATGTTTTTTGCACACACTTGCTTTGATGCACTTACCATGCCCTGGCTCCTACTGGAGAGGAGCCACTCACATGCCCGGAAGAAGGAGGAGGGGTTCCCTGGGAGGGGAGAGTCATTGAAGAGAGAGCCTCAGTTTATAAAAAATGAGATGACTGCTAAGAATTGATGGATTGTTTCCCATGTGGTAGGAGTGGAAACCCTGCTCCCACGTGCCTGTATCTTCTATACATCCTTTAATGTTCATGAAGACTGGTGGATTTTTCTTCTTTTTGAAGAGCAGAAGACAGTGGCTACTTGGCACATACAAATGCAATGGCCTGTTACCTTCAGATCTTAACTCCCTCACTGTAATCCCTAACCCTGTAATTTTGGACCCATTGGCTGCTATCCTGAGCATTGGTACTGTGCATTGGCAGGAAAAGGAAACCTCATTCATGACTTGAAATCCAGAAGAATTCAGAGGAACACAGATGGCTCAGATTGTAAAAAATGTATTTGTAGAATGGCAGATAAATAAGAGCCATGCGTGTGCTCTTGACAGGATCAACATGGGGTTTTCAGGATCACTGGAGCTGAGCTGGAGAAAGGGTGTGCACAGATACGACAGGAGCCTGACAGACAGGCCACTACTCAGCTTCGCCTCCCTGCACCATGGACACCCAGAGGGACAGCGGAACCCTGAAAGGTTTAAGGAGTCTGAGGAGGAGACCTTCCCCAGATGAGGCTCAGTAGGAGTGTAAAGCTCAGAATGTAGCTGTAGAGACCGCAGAGCAGAGACTTCAACAGCTATGCAGAGTTCTCTGTGACCAAGCATTGCTCAGGAGAGATGACCTGTTTCTGTGCTCTGTGTCTGGTGGATGAGAACTCCAGCAGCCACCGTGGGACTGAGAGGGAAGTTCCTGGTCTGGGGCACGGGTGCCCTGGCAGCTGGAGGGAGTCTCTCCTCTATCACACTCCTGCTCTGACACTGACTCTCCCAGAGATTTTGCAATTGTGGGATCAGAAGGCTACCCTGACATGGCTGAGACTGCACTTGTTATGAAAGCAAAGCTAGTCATTAACACACACACACACACACACACACACACACACACACACACACACACATGCAATCCTTTCCTCTATCTCCACACTCACTCCAAAAGTCATCACCATTAAAATGTGTACAATATTTTCTAATGCTTCTTTTCTTCCCATACACACACACGTGCTAAAAATGCCCAACCGGATTCATCTCTCCAGTCCTCTGCCAGTCACCTATGTGTCCATCTGTATCATCCATCATTTGACTACAACTTGTTTTTTCACTTAATGTAGCCTTTGATGTCACTTCATCTCATTCTTTTTAATAGCTGCCTAATATTCAATTTAATGGTGTCACTATGATTTATTTATTTCTCTTTTTGATGGAAATTTGGTTGTCCACAGATTTTAATGTAAGTATAGCATTCCATTTTGTGACCATCATAATTTACTAAAGTATTCTACTATTGATAGGTATTTAGGCCATGAGGAATGTTTCCTGTTACAAATAGTACTCAATCAACATCCCTACAAATACAACTTCATAATATTTTTCTTTTTGATAGATTCATAAAATGAAGATTGAATGGCCACAGGGTATGCAAATATGGTATTTTATTAGAAAATACCAAATAGCTCCACAAAAGTTTGGAGCAGCCAGTTATTTCTATCAACAATTATGAAGTTTCTGTTTTATTACACCCTCCACAACAGTTGATGCTAGCAATATATTACATGTAAACAATCAGTTTTGGGAAAATACTGTCTTATTGTCTCCTTCCACATTCCTTTAATCAATGCTGTGGCTGAGCATCTTTTCACAGCTTTATTTACCACGTGTACTTCTTGCTTTCATATATTCTTACTCCTTTTAGGGAATTGTTTCCTTTTCTTTTGATTTATCTGAATATAGAATATTAACACACAGTCTATTGTAAATGTTGTCCCTCTGCTGTCTGCCACTTGGACTTTAATTTTGTTTAGTCTAGTTTTCATTGGAAATCAGTTTATAGTATTTTATAGCCAAATATGACATTTTTGTCCCTGTTTCACTTTGTTTACTGTCACTGTAAGATTGTAGAAATGCTCCTTATATTAATCCAACACAATTTTGTATTTAATTTTTGGAACAGGCTGGGGATTGAACTTGGGAAATTAGGCATACTGTGCTCAACACTGAGCTATAACCTAGGCCCCTGGTTTTTATTTTTATTTATTCATTTTTTTAAAATGTAGGTCCTTCCACCATAAAAATTTATTTTTCTTTGTCATATAAAGAATCAATATTTTATTTTTTTAACCAATGTATAATCACTTTAAAACTTTTAATGGATTTCTGTGTCATCTTTTGGCTGCATTGGTGGATTTGTCTGGTTCTGGACTCTTCTATTTCCAACATCCTTGTTGTAAATTTGGAGGCTTAACATTTCTCTGGGAGACACAAATGAGGTAAACTCTCCTTTTCCTTCCCAAGGGATAGAACACATTTCTGGACTTAGTACTTTTGTTAGGAGAAACTCTGAATTGTCACCCATTCGGGAGGAAATCATCCTACTATTTAGCTAACTGGAAGTTCTACAGTCACTTCTAATGGGACGGAAAGTTCTTTCCAGAAGTTAGATTCTCACTTTTGCTCTCCTCATTTGCTTTCAGAATCAGATAGCACCTGCCTAGAGGAGGAGGAGAGGCCCGCGCTGGAGAGGTGGCTTCCCTCCTCCGTGTCTGCTCTGCTTTCTCCTTTCCAGTTCCCAGCTCAGAGGAGAGCACTTGCCTCCGGAAGAGCTGTTCCAGTTAAATCTTCAGATCTTACAGGGCAGTGGGAAACTTCACATTCTCCCAGCAGGAGACGAGAGGTGGAGCGCAGGTGTAAATCTCAGGCAGTTGATTGTGGGAACCCATAAGCTCTAGCTTGTAAATAATTCACTTCAGTGCAGGAAATCTGCATATGAGGATGAAATGTCATTTATAACTCAGAGGATATTGGCTTGGCTGGGAACAGCTTTCCAATCCCTTCCACTCATTAAGGGCTGCTAAAGAAGAGAGAATATAGATGATGCAGAATAAGCTCCCCACAGAAAGCCCATGACTGGTATAGACTAGTTAGCAATGCTCAGACTGAAAATAAAACTCAAAGATATGCCTGAATAATCACCCACCTTTCTGTAAACCCACCTGTTTGGGGAGTTAGGTCAGCTCTACCTCGTTATCCCAAGTTGCTTTTGGCTCACCCTTCACTGAAACCCCCAAGCAAACCCAAAGCATTAACAGCTCTGATATGTTCCCAGGATGTGATGCAAACTCACTGGCTGCAAAGAGAATATCTAATGTTCCAATTAAGCACTTGCCTCCCTGAAATTCTGGAGGCTCACATAGATGGCTTGTGGAGAGACAACATGATCTTTGTAACGAGCACCTTTTCTTTCCTTATTAAACATTGATTGACTACGGAAAGAACCGAATTTCCAAATAGAGTTGAGGTCTCATTCCTAAGATGTTTGGTAAGAAGATGTTTGTTTTTTCCAGTTTTGATGCAAACACGTTCAGAGCAAATGTCTGGCCCTTGCTGCTGGTAGTTGAAACTTAGGAGTTGATGTTTGAGAAAGTTGGATATATTGGAAGACATAAAAGTCCTATGGGGAAAGAAAGAGGCTTTTTTGCCTATGAAAGAATAAATAAAACTAATACACCCTCTGGTCTCATTATAAGCTTCTAAAACATTTCCAGTCAATTGTACACTTATTTGATACACAGAAACCCTAATTAATCCTTGTTCTAATCACTCGGGAAATGAACTGAGAGAAGGGCTGAGCTCTCTTGGACTTCTTCCCAAGAGATTTGTTGATGCACAGAGCAGAAGGGATCTTTACGAAACAGTCGGCGCCTTAGAAGGTCCCATGCCACTGGCTCTGAATGAATGGTTAGTAGTCTGTGGGCCCCGGCTGAGGCGGTCCCTTCCTGTCTCAAGGAGTGGTCAGGTAGATGGAGGTCTTTGCAGAGGTGCTCCATCAAGGATGGATATTGTCTTCCATCCTGGTGTGCACTTTACCAGGTAGTGTGATATCTCCCCATCTATCCATACACTCCGAGGTGATTACACATCAATTGTCTGATATATGGTCAGGCAAGTTTTTCGAAGTTGCTAAGGTTATCCTTCCTCACTTTCAAAGTCACATTAGGTCTACCTGTTTCAGTCTCCAGAGATCTCGTGTGTCCTGCTATGATCTCTCATTACAGTAAACACCGAGAAAGGAATTGACAGTGTGAAGAAATGTGAGTATGGCATTCATTTTCAAAACCAGAAGAGGTATCATTATAGTTACAGTTTACAATGTCTGGTTTTCCAAGCTTTGTATCTGGGCTAATTTTTATTAGATAATTTCTTTGTTTAAAATAGATAACTCACAAATATTCAAGGCTGTGTGTCAGAGAAAACTAGAAATAGCACTAATATTTTTATTGAGTTATCGAAAATAACTCCTGAAACCTAGCTGCTGGATTTTTAGTATGTGTATAAATTAAAAGCAGATTCCCAGAGAAGTTTGTGAAGCAGATTTTCTTGTTAATTTAATGACACTAAATTAGACACTTTTCAGGTTTCTTTTGTTCTTATAATATAAAAAATTGGAATCAAGTGAGTTATTAGAGAGACCTGTGATCAGTGTGCTTTTAGAGGTCCGGTAGGATTAGAGTATCTAGATCACTGCCTGAACATTTTACTTTTCAAAAGTGTATTTGACACCGCACTAGCAAAATTTCCACAAGTCACTGCTTAGAACATTGGTTCAGCAGAGGTCAAAACTCATATGTAGTAAGTTTAGTGCTTTTTATCTGGAATTTCAGATTCCTGAGAAAACACATTAAATGATATTTAACTGAAGGACCATAAACAACAATATCTTATTCATGGAAACCAGTCAAGGAAGTGGCTATTGGGATGATAGGAACCCTGGAATTAGGTTTGCCTTTCTCCAAAAGGGGAAAAAAACAAAACAAAACAAAACAAATAATAAACTGAATATGTGATTCATAAAACAACTATCTCCTTACATGGTATGGCTAAAGTATTCATAGATGTAATTTTAGGCAATGAAAAATGATTTCCTTAAGAGAAATTAGCAAATGAGATGATAGCTAATATGGGGCTTTATTCTTCCTGTGGCAGGTGGCTCTCCCTGGTAGGAAGGCACACAGCTAGAGAGGGACATTATCTCTTTCAACTTATCAGGGGGCACAAAGGAGACTCAGTGTCACTGACTATTACCTGGATGATGCCAATATGCTAAAAGTTTTAGGGAGGACTTTCACTCTCCTGCCCCAGCTTCCTTTGAGGTAGGGGTGATCATTCTCTGGGCCAGAACTTGACTGATTATGGGGAAAGTGGACCAGCCTCTTCCCCAGAGTATTAAATTGAGGTGCAGTATATACTTATTCATCCTTCAGTTTCAAAGATGGAGCTACTTGGGTTGCCTCACATTTGCATTTTAATAGTCTACCTGCTAATAGGCCTCTAGCCTTGAGACAGTCAAGGATGGAGGCAAAAGGAGAAAGATAGGATTTCTTAATGCTGCTAAAATTTCTGTTGTAGTTGTAAAGAGGCAGAATCGGTGGGCTTAATTATTGTTGAAATATGTGTCATTGCTTCTTAACTACCAAATCAGGGTCTGTCTCTCTTTCTTTAAATTCTAGATTGTCTTCAACATGCAACTTTGGTAATTAGAGAGCCACTCTGTGCATCATTTACAGATGAGTAAGAATGTTTAAATAATTAGATTAGAATAAAATACACTTAAATCAGATCTGTTCTGTTTGATTAAGCCATGTTTTAATGCTACAATACAATCATCAGGAAGCATTTGCATGGGTGGAAGCCTAGGAGGATTCTTCCTGGGCTGAGAGGCAGGTGATTAAAGAGAAGCACTAAAATGTTGGCCTAGCTTATTCCTTTCTCTGCTTCTGCACTTGACCTACCTTTGAAACAAAGGGTACTTGGAGTTGAGATCTGGGCACTAACAAAAGTAAATCCAAATTGGAGATGATGGGACAGAAATAAATACTGGGAGTCCTCCTGAGTCCTCATTCCAAGGCTTTCCAGTTGTAAGATCTTTGGCCCTGTCTCTTCCACACTAGTCCTCACTAGTAGCTATGAGAAGTTTTCCTGTAGAGAGAAATTGGGAGAAATCCAGTGAGCTGTTCTTAAGGGGCATCTTGAGGGTTTGGACAGAATTGCGCTCAAAAGCGAAGTTTATAGGGTGTGAAGTGCGTGGAAGGAACATGTCACTTCTTCACAGAGTTCAAATGTGGAGAGTCTTTGGACTGTTTGAGTTTACCAGGAGCCAGATGTTCTGTGATGTGCTAGTTTAATTAAAATAAAACAAACAAACAGGCAGAGACAAAAAAAAAATAAAAATCAGGGTTAGATCCTATGAGGAACTTCCAGAAATATTTAAATCTTACAGTCGCTGAAAAGCAGGTATAATTCCTAGTGGTAGTGCTTTCTGTAGTATTATGTGTAACACCAGGAACCCCAGGAAGTACATAAAAATAGATTTTTTTTTTTGAGAAAGTGGGTTTTGTTAACTTGGGAAACACTGAATGAAACACAATCTATAGTAACAGTACTTGGGGGATCCCCTCTGTGATTCTGAGTGGCAGTTTTCTTTTGGCTTCCACCATGACGTGGATCTGACTACTAACTCCAAGGTGGTGACAGGGAGAAATCTAAGAGATCCACAGGGATAGTCTCTGATCCAGAGGCAAGTTGGCCAGTTCTCTAACCTGTGGTCAGGAAGGCTAAGTGGAAAGGTAGGGGGAAATCCAACCCTTCTGTCCTTATTTTGCTCTTTCATGTAAAACACCAGGGAGTTGGGTAGGGTCATGACAAGAATATCCAGATATGTGTAACCCACCCACCCTGGAACTTAGGGACTGATTTGCAGTTTGCCATATAGCGTAGAGCTTACAGAGACTGTAGATCAGCAGGAGAAGGCTGGAGGAGTTAGCAAAGGCCCCAACAAGTATCCAAAAGAAACTACCCTTATGTTTCTACAGGTCATTTTCATGCCTGATTTAGAGAAAGGTAATTTTTAAAAATCTCTGCAATTAATCTTTTGAAATATCTAACCTCATGCAGGCTCTGGAACTCCACTATAGACAGTATGCATGTTTTAGTATTGTGATGAAAGTAGTTCTGAGTTTGTGGGCACTGAAAGCACCCCAAACATTGAGCATACCTGACAATGATGGAACTGACAGCAAGCGATCATGGCACCCAGGGCTTTGTGACTAGAAGTGAACACCCAAGGCTTAGACTTTTTGGGAAGACCATTGTTGCCTCCAGGAATCCAATGCTCACTCCAACCCTTGAACCCTTTTTGCCCACCCCAAAGCCATGCTTAAAAGTTACAATGACAGCTATGTAAGAGAAGATACAGGCATCTGATACCTTTTCCTTCTGACTGGAGGGTGCCTGGCAAGAGAACAGGGAGGAAAGACGACTCAATTCATGTCTCAGCTTGTGTAGTCCCACACTGCTTACATGTTTTTTTTTTGTTTGTTTGTTTGTTTTTTTGAGACAGGATCTTGCTTTGTAGTTCAGGCTGGCCCTGAGCTCAGCCTCAAACTCACATCAGAGCAATCCTCTCAAGTGGTATGTGGTACTGATCACTGCTGGGCGTGAGCCCAGTATTGTATGTGGTTTCCAGGGGATTGAACCCCGGTCCTTGCACTTGCAAGACAGGTGCAGGAACCACTGAGCTAAATCCCCAGCCCCCGAACACACTGATTACATGTTTAACCTTCAAGGATTTTTAAAAAATTGAAATCTTTATTGTTACATTACATATACAATCCATGATTGCATTCAACAATGAGAATTTGTACTAGTATACGACACAAATCAATTCTCATTTTTTTCCAGTAGCCTACCCACCCTACCACCCCCACTGCTCCATATACATAAACTTTGTTTCCTTTCTTTTTTTATATTATCACATTATTTTTCCCCCTTCACCCCATTTTGCTTTGAGTATTTTCTATTTTACAATGTATAACACACATTCTAGAACTCATATACATCATTATTTTCTCATACCAGAGAAAAAATATGATATTTACACATCTGTGACCTATTTATTTCACTTATGAGGATGTCCTCAAGGTACATCCATTTAAGTATAAATGATTTTTTAAAATTCTTGTTTTTAATCAACACATCCTGAGCTTGTACAACCACTTTAAAGAATATTCATATAGCTCCTCTAAATATGAACAGAATTACCATGTCACCCAGCAATACCACTGCTGAGGATATACTGAGAGAAAGGAAAACTTGTAAGTGAACATTCACAGCAGCCTTATTTATTTACAAAGGTGGAAGAGACTTAAATGTCCATAAATTAATGAATGGATTAAAAAAAGTGCTGTAAATCTATGTTACTCAGAAAAAATACTGTGAAGGAATGATTTGGGTTGCTACAAAGATAACCTCTAAACCTATATGGTGGCAAATGAAAGCCAGTCATAGACGACCACCTGCTGTACGGTTGACTTATGTGAAATGTCCAGAACATAGAGATGGAAAAGAGTAATCGTTGCCTGGGCCTGTGAGATGGGGAATACAGAGTGAATATGGGGTATGGAGCATAGGGTTTCTTTAGATGTTGATGATAATATCTCAAAAATATATATGAAATTCTCTGTAAGAACATTAAAATCTACTGCACTGACTACTTAAGGCACATTATATAGAGTGTAAACTATATCTTAATATATTATTTAAAAATATTTGTTTCTTTGTTTAAATAGAACCTGTGAATTTAATATACAAATGATTGAGCTGTCATGAATTGGGCTTAATAAGTTTTGCTGAAAGATCAGATCAGTTGTAAAAATTAAATGTACCAACTCCCCACATAAGTGGTATCATTATGTACAACAAATATGTACTAATAAAAGTTTAAATTCTATTCTTTCTGAATAAAATAAAATCAATTTTTCTTACAAATTTCAGAACTTTAATAGACTTTTTCTTCCCATACATAGCTCCTAAGAGTTTTTACTTGTATGTCAATATGCTTGGTGAATATCCAAGTCACCATGTTACCTAGACCTCTGTAATCTCAGAGAATTTAATGTGAGTCTCTTAGTATTCAGAGAAATAAGTTAGAGATGCTGTTCTTTCTAGACTTCAAGAGTAAGAAGAGGGTCTGATGATATGCAGGAGAAAAAGTCTGGAGATAGAATGAGGAGATAAAGACAGAACAAAACCACTTTACTGAAGGAACCTAAACAAGAAGCCCATGTGATCCTTCTTAAGGTGAATGTTGTGAAAGGCACATATCACAAACCACAACCTTGTCTTCCCTAGGATTCTGAGGCCGATGTGGTGTGTGATGGAACACACAAGCAGAATGGCTTAGAGGCGCCACTTTGTTGAAATCCAGGCACAAGAGGCTCCTGGGATGAAGCCCTGGCCTGGAGTAACTCCTTGTTTCCATTTCCTTTCCTTTAAATTTTGCAGGCAGAAAATATAAATGGAAGAAATGGCCTTAGCTAAAGCCCATTTCAGAGATAACAGTATTAGAACATAATATCTATGTTTGTAAACACTGTTTTTTTTCCTTTACTGAGTTTTGGTACATTTAGTTATCCATTATGATTGTATTCATTGTTGAGAATTTATACCTTTATATGATATATCTTGATTTTCATTTCTCCATTCCTATACTTTCCCTTCACTCCTCTACCCCTATATGTATAAGCTTTTTTTCAGGTTTTCCTTTTTGACAATCAAAATCCTTCTTTCCCTTGTTTCTCCAGTTCCTTTCCCCCTTGAACATTTTCTTCCTATTTCATAATATCTGTCATGCATTTTGGACCTCATTTATATCTTCATTTTCTCACATTAAAGAAATCACATCGTATTTACATACTGTGTCTTGTTTATATTTTACTTATCACTTCAAGCTACAACCATTTAGCTCTAAATTTCTCAAGTTTATCTCTCCTTATGGTTGTGTAATATTCTATTTATAGAAAATGACATTATTTATCCACTCATTGATTGATAGGCATTTGTGTTGTTTTCAAAATTAGGCTGTCACAAACTGTGCTGCTATAAACATGGGTTCACATATCTTGCTCTTATGTGATGCTTTCAGTTCTTTCATGTATATACCTAGCAAGGGAATAGCAGAGTCAAATGAGACCTCTAATCCTAGTTTTTTCTGGAATCTTTGTACTGACTTCATTGCACCAGTTTACATTCCCACCAACAGTAGAGAAAGGTTCCTTTCTTCCCACAGCTCCTGCCAGCATTTGTTATTGGTTGATATCTTGATAACCGAGTAAGATTCTCTCTGGAGTGAGATGGAATCTCAGTGTTGTTTTCATCTACATCTCTTGAATGACCTGTGATGTTGAACATGTTTTCATATGTTCACTTGCTGGTTCTACTTCTTTATGGAGAAATGTTTGTTTATTTCAGATGCCCATTTTTGAAATAGGTTTCTAAATTTTGGGGATCTGATTTTTCTAAGTTCTTTATATATTCTAGAGAGTAATCATTTGTCTGAGGAACAGCATGTAAAAATATTTTCCCACATTGTAGGTTATCTTTTCTCTCTTCATGGTTTCTCTTGCTGTGCAGAAACATTTTAATTCAATAAGATCTGAGCTGTTGATTCTTTGTGCTGGTTTCCATGCCACTAAAGTTCTGTTCATAAAGTCTTTTCCTATGCCAGTGCCTTCAAGAGTTCTACCTAACCTATGGCCCAATACCAATAAATCAATAAATGTACCACACAGTATTAACAGAGTCAGGGAAAATACCACATGACCATCTCAATAGAAGCAGGAAAAGTGTTTGAAAAATAAAACACCCATTCATGGTTAAAACCCTACAGAAAATTGAAATAGTCTTTATCTTAACCTGATAGAGGCTGTTTATGAAAAACCAATAGCCAGTGTCATACTAAATGTTGAAAAGCTGAAATCGTTCACTTGTCAGGAATAAGACAAGGATGTTCACTATCACCACTCCTGTTCATTATAGTGCTAGAAACATCAGCCACAGCAATTAGACAGAAAAAGGAAATAAAAGGAATAAAGATAGGAAAGCAAAGGGGCCAGGGATTTAGCTCAATGGTTCCAGCGCCTGTCTTGCAAGTGCAAGGGCTCAGGTTTGATCCCTAGTAACCATATACAATACTGGGCATGCAGATTCACGCCCAGCAGCAACCAGTACCACATACCACAGTGCCGGGCATGGTGGCTCACACCTGTAATCCCAGCACTTGGGAGGCAGAGGCAGGAGGATTGCTGTGATGTGAGTTTGAGGCTGAGCTCAGGGCCAGCCTGAACTACAAAGCGAGACCTTCTAAAAAAAAAAAAAAAACAAAAACAAACAAACAGACAAAAAAACCAAAAAACAATAGGAGAAGAAGATATTTAACAGTCACTATTTGCTGATAACATGATATTCTATACAGAAGTTCTCAAAAACTAAGCCAAAAGATGGCTAGATTTAATAATCAGATTCAGTAGGTAGCTGGATACAAGATCACCACCAAAAATTCAAAAGTCTTTGAATACATGAACAAGGGACTCATGGAAAAAGAAACTGGAGGATCAACTGCTTTCATAATAACATCCGAAAAATAAAATATCTAAAAATAAATCTAACAAAAAAGGTGAATGACTTCTACTATAAAAACTACAGGACTCTGAAAAAAGGAAATCAAAGAAAATGGAATGACATCCCTGTTCCTGGTTAGGAAGAATGAATAGTCAAAATAGCTATACTCCCTAGACTGCTATATAGATTCAATGAAATAGCAATTAAAATTCCAGCAGCATAATTCATAGAAATAGAGAAAATAATCCACAAATTCATCTGGAACCAGAACAGACTTAGAATAGTAAAAGCAATTCTAGGCAGCAAGGACATCGCAGGTAGTATCATGATCTCCAATTTGAAACTATACTATAAAACCATTTTGATAAAAACAGTATGATACTGATAAAGAAACAGACCCAAGGATCAATGAAATAGACTACACAATGCAGAAGCAGCTTTAGATATACTATGTTAGTTCAGCTTTGACAAAAGAGCCAACTACCTTCAGTGGAGGAAAGATAGCCTCTTTAATAAATAGTACTGGAAAAACTGGGTTTCAACCTGCCAAAGATTAAACTTAGACCTATATATCTTATTATGCACTAAACAAATCAAATTGGATTAGAGACTTAAATATTCAATCAAAACTGATTGACTCAGTCACTTTTTGATTGACTTAAGTATTTCTTTTAAAAAATCTTTAACAATAGAGTAAGCTCCTCTGCTTACTTTATTTTCTTGAGCATTAAGCTTATTTTACTGGTATATTTTATACATATATTATGATAACATTTAATATTGAGAATTTGTACCTGTTCATAACATATCTTGATTCTCATTTCTTCATTCCTTTCCCCTCCCTAAAACCCCACTCCCATATGTATAAGCTTTATTTTCTTTTTTTTAAGCATCCAATTTTCTTCTTTTCCTTCTTTACTTATCCTTATGCCCCATTTCCCTTTTCCTTTTGAAGATTTTCTTCCTATTTCACAATGCCTATCCTACATTTTGGAACTTATTTACACTTTTAGTTTCTCATACAAGAGAAAAGATACAGTATTTACATATCCGTGTTCTATTTATTTTATTTATGAGTATGTATTCAAGGTACATCCACTTGAGTATAAATTACTCAAATTTACCATTCTGCATGGCTGAATAATACTCCATTTTAGAAAAAGACATATATTCCTTGTCCAGTCTGCTGTTGGCAGGCATTTGGGCTGTTTTCAAAAATTAGCTAGTACAAAATGAGGTGCTATAAACATGAGTACATATATGTTGCCATGGACTGATTCTTTTAATTCTTTCATCCACATACCTATCAGGGGAAGAACAGGATTAAATGGGACCTCTAATCCTAGTTTTTAAAGAATGTTCATATTTATCTCCACACTGCTTGTCCCTGTATACATTCCCACCAACTTAAGCGTTTCTACCTTGATAAATGAAATTAACCTATAGCCTATATATTTCTAGTATACAAAGAAAGAGAAAAAAAATTCTTACTTTTATTAGTGAGTTTAATCCACGAAGATACTTTCATTTTAATAACAGGTTTTTGCATGGAAAAACATGATGATTTAGTTAATAGTACCTGCCCTTTAGGTTTTGAATCTATTATTCAGGTCGAAACAGTTCTATACCACACTTTATGTCAAAAGAACATTTGGTTATTTTATCTCAGCTTCATTTAATAATACAGCAATGAAGACCATCCACAGTTGTAAACTGACTTTGGCTACCAGATATGAAGACTCTGGATAAGCAATTGGATACGGCTTCAGATTACTCACATACACCCAGGCTATCACCATCTACTGATAGGTCAGAATAAATAGCAAATTCAATCAGTCTGACTCTTATTCATGACGTTAAAGATAATGTTTTAGTAGAGGTGTCTATGTTGGAAGAAAGAATGAAACATTTTCCCCCCCTGCCTGAAATTTCATGAATAATCTCAGAGTTATACATATGAGCAGAAACAATATAATTTTCTTGCCAGAACTCATATACCTAAACACAGATTTAATGAACAATGTAAAGTTTATTTGGGAGGAGGGCAGTTTTCTTTGACAGTAAGTAGGGATAGTTAGGATTCAGTATAGGAGTCTCACAGTAACATTGTCCTTGCAGGAAATGGAGAGGAAATGGTATGTGGATGAAAGAATTAAAAAGAGGAAATGCTATGTCTATTGCTGGAACATATTGTCATCTTTTGTATTTCCTTTCTCTGTACACAAGAAACATCATTCTATGCACCAAACTTATTCTCAAAGTCCATTCAGAAGCCTGGAAGCATTGTACAGCCAATTACCATTTTTAGTTATGTGCAAGTTCTACTAAATAAGACAGTTGTATAGAGTGATCAGTTCAGAAACCTAGTCCTGGAAGCAGTGGACATTAGTCAAAAGAAAAGAAAAAGTCTCATTATATTCCTGGGAAAAACAGCAAGCAGTTCCTTCAGTTTCATATCCTAAGTTGGTTTGATAGATGCATTATTAACTGACATTTATGTTGTTTAATCCATAAGCTAATGTGAATTAACCACATTCCAAAACATTTTTCTACTGGCTACTGAAACTTTATTATCACATGACTTAGTAATAAGTGTTGCTTTTTTGCCAATGTTTTATGGTTCACTTGAGTGTGAATAAGTTTACTATCTTATTTTCTTGGAGCAATGGATGAAACTGTAAGAAACACTTAGCATATGGGCAGGAAGCTCTCTTTTGGTTGCTCGGATAATGCAATCTGATCCATTCCTGCACTGCTGACATTTTTTCATCAGCAAGTTAATTTTCAACATGGAAAATATGGGAGAGATTAAGAGGATAGGATGGAGAAAACACGGAATGTCCCTGGGCTGAGGCTGCCTCACCCCTTTGATCTTGCCATTTCTCAGGCCTTATGTCTGACTGGCATGGTCTAGTTGCCCTCAGATGTTTGAGCTGTTCTATTTCCATTGTCTCTGTTGATTTCCTATCAAGTTCTTCCTATATCCCAGGTACTCCCACAGCCTTTGTAGCAGGGCTGGAGACTAGATCAAGACACGTGAAATCAAGATCACTTCAAACACCATCATATCTCCTAAACATCTGTCTCCTTGCATGTTGACTGATGAGATGTATAAAGTGTGACAAGGACTTCAAATCCACTTATAACATTCCATATGAAGTTCACAAAAACTAGCTTTTAAACATTCTATGAGAATCAGGTATACTTCTTTAAGACTAGAGAGGGTTAAGGATTTCACCTTTAAAATATAAAGAACAAGGAGGAGGAGAGGATGACGCAAGGCTGCTCCTTCAGTCTTTTCCTGCAGCCGGAAGCACAGGGCATGAAGGCCTGAAAAGTGCAGGAGGCCAAAGCAGCATTCTTATCTGGACCGCAGCCGGGTAAAAGGGCACTTTCCAGGAATTTTGTGTCAGGACTTTGTACAGTCTGATGTACAACTAGGTCAAAACCTTGCTCTTCAGAAGCTATTGATCACCCCATCAGGTCTGCAAATGGAAAGCCCACACAATAGCTGCTGTTGCCAATGCATGAACAATTCAGTAAGGAATGCTGATGTATGCTACAATTCTCACTTCAGTCCTTTACTTCAGGTTGTGAAGGCAAAGAAATATTATTTTGCTGTAGACTGTGTCTTTCCTATTTGTTTTGGGATGAAAGCATGTGGGTCATGATTGCCTGTGATTGGCCTCTTTGACTTGTGTCCTGGAAACCCTAAGGGCTGGCATAGTCCCTTTCCTGAAAGGAGTCAGCTGTTTCTCAGATTTGCCACTGAAATGGGAGGGTGTCTTAGCCAGGACTGTGGAAGAGTTAGCTATGGCTGACGTTCCATGATAAGCTCTCTAGGGCAGGCTGTGGGAAGTAGGGGCAAGGCAGGGCTTTGAAGGAACATAGATGAGAGAGGCTACTTCTCTGTCCTGACTCAGAGCTAGGTAACTGTAAACCCAACGTGGCAGGTGCTTCCTTCTGTGGTTATTCCCCTTTGGTCATCCAGCTCCTTTCTGCAAAGTCTTATTTAAGTGGCCACAGCTGGTCTGAGCTATACATTTCTCATCTTCCACAGAGGCAGGAGCTCTCTGCACAGGCGGTACCCAGTGAGAGCTTTCCCTGAAGACAGCAACCCCGAGTCTCTGAGGATGTGGAGCTGATGTTGCAACATCTGGGACCCCATCCTTATGGAGTTTTTCTCTTTATTGACAAAATTTAGAGGATTCTATTATTATTTTTCAAAGTAGATATAATCTTCCCCAATACATGGAGTCCCAAGGTTTATCCAGTCATTCTCTGACTCCGTGATGTGGCATGAGAATGTACAGCCATGTCTCTGTGACCTAAGTTTGGGGGCTGTGGTAAGATGCCTTTATTAACTTTAAAAATACTACTCTGATCTGTATTTTGGAAACAAAAGATGCCGTATTTCTTTTTTTATGCTATAGGCACAAAAAGAAAATATTCCCCTATCAAACTTTTTTTTTAAAATTATCTTTATTGGTACATTAAATATACACATCATGATTGCACTCCATAATGGGGATTTGTACCAGTATAAGACTTAACTTAATTCTCATTTTTTCCCATAGCCCCACCCACCCTACCACCCCCCCATATATATAAAATTTGTTTCCTTACTTTTTTGTTACAATCTCCACATTGTCCCCTTTCACCTTATTTTACATTGAGCATTTTCTATTTCACAATATATAACATACAATGCTAGGACTCATTTACATCTTCATTTTCTCATACCAGAGAA
>PVIR01012966.1:0-43363 GCA_004026965.1 Petromus typicus | reverse complement strand
TCAAGCGGCTGGGAAGTCGGCCTGCGGCAGACAAGGCCAAGCGCCTCGGGCCTGCTCTGCTGCCTCGTGCTTTCGCGGGACAACCACATGGCAGTGCCCTGTGAATGGGGAAATGAGGGTCCTCAGCTCAGGCCGACCCTGGGAACTCGAGATCTTTCTGGAACACACGCCACGCTGGGCGTGCACGCAGGTATTTTGGCGATCATCCGGTTCCAGTTAAAACTCATGTTTCCCCATCTGTGTTCACCCAAACAATGCGGAGTCAAACCACAGGAAAATCTGTTATCACTCAAGCTGGCACATACTTTTCATACAACTGAGATGTTATATAAAATCATGAGCCGTTCCGTGGAAAAGCAAAAATTGAAGGCAGACACTGGTTCCCATGCACGGCCCTCACCGTCCAGGCGATGTGAGCCGCGGGTCACAGCTGCAGTCGGCGGCCCGAGATCAAAGCCGGTAGACAGAGGAAGTGCTGCCGGCCCGGCCGCAGACCGCGCTGCACCCTCCCGTGTCCTCGTTCGCTCCAGT
This sequence comes from Petromus typicus, assembly GCA_004026965.1. NCBI lineage: Eukaryota > Metazoa > Chordata > Mammalia > Rodentia > Petromuridae > Petromus > Petromus typicus. Next base: position 42,832 of record PVIR01012966.1, on the reverse strand, counting down.
GTTGTAAAAAGTTATTTGTTTGAATAATGTTTTAAAGCGCTCTGTACAATTAAGTTTTAAAGCAAGGGGGAAAAGTTTGCCTTCGGTGTATACATGAAACTTCCAATCAATTTATAGTCCTTGGGTGTGTTCGGGGTAGGAGGACGATTAAAAAGAGGAAAGTTTGTGAAAGGAACACATACTTCAAAAAGTTAAACCTGAGGTGTTTTTCCCCCCTACCAGTATTAAACATGTCTTTATGATTGGAAAAAACAGTCAACAGATCAAAAAACATATAGCAAGAAAATATGTATACTAATTCTGCATTCCCTTGTATCCAATTTGCATCTCCCGTTCTTAAGAAATGGGCGCCTTACATATAAGGACCACAAACGTCCTTCACCTGGCTCCATGTGGTAGCAATCTGTAAACATGCGCTTTGTCTGTGAGCTCCTCCAACGTGGGGCTTTTGTGTGAAGTTTCTGTTCTGTGGGTGTTTATGTTGTAGAGCTTTCCTCGGAGTGTCCTAGTTAGCTTCTGAAGCTCTCAGGAAAATAAAAACCTATTCCAGAGGCTGAGTCCAAACCAACACACACATATAGTGCATACCATTCACATGGTGGTTTGGGCGTAGCATGTTCTTACTGAATTTGTGAAACATTAGATGTACAGCCTCTTGGTTCAGAGCAGAGCAAGAAGTAATATTTATTGAGAATAAAATAAAATAAAACTCAGAAACAACACTGTGTTCACATGAGGCTGCAAAATCCAGTCAGGGTCCTGGAAATACTTCTTCCCTATCAAGCTGCTCCTACCCTGATCACTGAGAAAACTGTACGCCTCTGTACCCTCGACTGAGAATATTCCTGTCTAAGTAAAATGGACTGAGCAGGCCGCATTCACCAATAAGGAATAAATCACTGAGTCGGAGCGTGGCAAGCTCAGTAGCTAATAAAATCATTTCACGTCATACAAACATGAGGTAACCTGTGGGCTTCGTGCCAGGGAGACACGAAAGTAAATTTAAGGGAGCAACTCTCCTGCCTACCGCATGTGCCATGCTGAGCCACAGGTGTTTTCTTTTTATTTATTTCTTTTTAAATATGTTTGCATTTGCCCAGACTTTAAGTCGTTGAAACAGTGAGCTGTGGGCTCCAATGATCTAGTAGGTAGGCTAAAAATTCACTCACCACCATGTGCCTCTAGAATGAAGCCTGATGATTAATGCAAGAAATTGAGGTAAAATCAGTTCTCTAAGAGAGCAGCAGTTTGGAGCACTCAGCACTAGAAGGGTTTGTCAGGGAAAAGAAACTTGACTTAGAGTCATTCCTGCCTTGTCAGACACTTCCTCCTAACGTGCAGCATGTGGCTGCACGGAGATGTGCCCTGCGGACCTCGTCCCTGGCCAGGTCCTGAGAAGCCAGTGCGCTACAGGCGCTTGGTCTCTGCACCGGGACGTTATGTCACTGACTCCAGAGATGGGAGCAGGAGATGGCTGAGTCCAGGAAAGGCCAAGGGGGCCACAGGACAGCAGCCTGCTCTGAGGCAATGTGGGCAAGAACACATGTTTGGTTTTGACAGGGTTCCCTTCCAAAGGAGCAGGGCAGGTTAGTAGCAGCTGGTGCCCAGAGAAGCTGGGTCACTGGAACCCAAGGAAGGGCCTGGAGCAAGTGCTGACAGGAGCAAGACTGACCTCGGGGCCAAGTTCCTCTCTCCTCATTCCTCTCCATCTCGCTGGGCACGCCTCCAGAAAGCAAATGTCAGAACCAGGCTGGGCACTGGCAGGAGAGCCACTGTGAGCACGAATGCCGTGTACAGAGCCCTTGCTTTGGATTGGGCACCGGGCTTCGTATACAGAGGTGCACCCTGCCCGGAGCAGGCTCCTTCACAGTCCAGTCCAGACATGGAAGCACAGGTGCAGAGACAGAAACCTGGCCACCAGATAGCAACTGAAAATAATTTTAAACCTAGATTCATCTGGCTTGAAAAGAGAGCACATAGTCATGACTGCTAACCTAGAATGTTTTTAATACATAGTTTCTCCTTTTTATCCTGAAGTTGCTCCAGAGTAGCCTCCTCAGCCCCAAGCACCTCAAATTCTCTGTGCAAAATAGGATGGAAGCCCCTCGTACTCTCTTGCTTCCTCCTTTCCCGCCCCTTCCATTGTTCTTTTCCACAAGGTCTCTGCCCTGCCCAGGCCGGGCTCCTCCACCCTCAGCCTCTCACACTCTGAGTTTGGTTCAGCATAATGGACCTAGCAGACAAAACAGGAAGAAGAGCAGCAGAGGGGGTAGACCGGAGGAGGAGCTGAACTCAGCCGTTCAGTTATACGTTACAGGCGTTGTTATTCGTTCTCTTGGTGCCCTCTGATTAAACATGGGAGAAGGAAGGGTTAATAGCTTGCTCAGTAGGCAGAAGGATTGGGATACAAATCTAAGATGCTATGGTGTCAAAACCTACACTCTTGACTACCATTTGACACCGATGTTTTTAGAGGCGCTGAACACCGTAAAGAGAGTTTCAACTTCCTGTTAAGATAGATGGGATTTGCAGGTAGGATTTTACTTTGTCTCTTCTTAGATTTAAAGAGCAATCATAAAACGATCCCAGGGAAGACCAGGGCAAGAGTAGAAGTTATTCTGGCCCACAGTCTATTTTCCTCTTGTTAAATGAACAACAAATCTTGGACAATTGGAGGCAAGCTGACTTCTGCACCCCATGTGTGTGGAGAAACCAAGGTTTCCGTGTGACATCAAGCCCTCTCTAGTCCAAAGCTAAGAACAGTCTACAGGAAACTGGGATTCACTGTCATAACGGAGAAGATAAGTGACAGAGGTGTGGAAGTCAAAGCAGTGGCGGGGCCGGCGCGTCGCTGAGAGTACAGCACAGGCCCGGGTGTGTGAGGACACCAACACCAAACAACACAGCGACAGAAGAGAATATTTCAAAATGGAGAAGGTCCTCGGTTACACGAAGCAGTGTTACAAGGGAAAGTGAGAGAGAGCTCAGAAGGCCCTCACTGTGAACAGCGGCCTGCAGTCGCTGACGTCCCCGAGGACTGATTCATGGGTGAACTGAAGGCCGAATCGAGCCGGAGGGAGGTGACTGGAGTTCAGGACTGGAGACAGTGCATTCAGAGGACCTCTTTGAGGAGATCGGAACTGAAGGGAGAAATGGGGAGAAAGTCGTGTCTTTCTGCTTTGCTTTTAATGTGGAAAGTGTGCGTTTAGATGATGATGGGAGTCAATAGAAAAGGAAGAGATGAAGTAAAGAGATGAGAGGTGTTTGGGAGGCATGAGGGGATTGGCTGGAGTCCAGGTAAGAGGAGAGTGCTGTCTGTGACAGCTGCAAGGAAGGGAGGGTTGAAGAGGCTCAAGGCTGGTGTACTGTAGAGGGCTGATTAGAGGAGTTCCTGGCCAGCGGCTCCTAGCAAGTTTAGGAAGCCCTTACAGCCTATGTGCTAAGAACAGGGGCTGGAAGAATGAAGAGAATTTGAAAGAGAAAATGAAGATGTAAATGAGTTCTAGAATGTATGGTAGGTATCATGAAATAGAAAATATTCAAAGGGAAGTGGGGTGTAGAAGTAAGTAACAAGGGAAAAAATAATGTGATGGTGATTAAAAAAAGGAAACAAAGCTTATATATATAGGGGATGAGGAGGTTGTAGGGTGGGTAGGGGAATGGAGAAAAATTAGAATTAAGTTGTGTCATATGCTGGTACAAATTCTCAATGTTGAATGCAATCCTGATGTGTATAGATAATGTACCAATAAAGATTTAAATTTGAAAAAATATAATTCGAAGGATACTGAAAAAAGTGATAAAATTACATCATTAAAGAAATACAGAGGGCCAGAGATTTAGCTCAGTGGTTCCAGTGACTGTCTTGCAAGTGCAAGGACCTGGGTTTGATCCTCGATAGCCACATAACAACACTGGGCGTGGAGACTTACACCCAGCAGCAACCAGTGCCACATACCACAGTGCCGGGCGTGGTGGCTCACGCCTGTCATCCCAGCAGTTGGGAGGCAGAGGCAGGAGGATTGCTGTGACATGAGTTTGAGGCTGAGCTCAGGGCCAGCCTGAACTACAAAGCGAGACCCTGTCTCAAAACACCTAAAAAAAAAAAAAAAAAAAAAAACAAAACAAAGAAAAACAGAGACATTTTGCCAGGCAGTGATAAAAGCCACTTGCAGCTAACTCTGTGGAGGACTTGTTTGCCCTGCTGTCTACATATTGCCGCAGCAGGGCTGTTGCGGGTGAAGACGCCACGGAAGGAAGAGTTGGCTTTATGTACGCGATGATGGTTTTCCTGGACGGATGTCGTGAGGAGGCTTCAGCAACTACAGGAGAATGATTGCAGAGATGGCCTGTGGTATCTAACCACAGAGAAAGAGACCACCACAGCCACAGCTTAGGGGCCAGTGGACGTGGGTCTGGTGACAGTGAGAGTGGTTGATGTCCTGGTAATCAGAGCGTGGAGGCGGACTGTCGAAAATAAAAACCGAGTGCCATCTTGGAGGTGGAATGGTGACGTGGCAAAGATCACAAAACCAGACACCCAGCCAGACACCTACCCTCCACTGTGCTAGTTTGATTGAGATAGCCTCACATACAACTTTTTAAATGTTTTACATTTGTGCCTTCCTGCAGTTACGAGTCTACTGGGAGTCAGTGTTTATGTATGATGTGAGATTGTCATTCTGATTGTCCTTTATTGGGTTAGTCGTATTTCTTAGGCACTGAGCATTTCGTCCTTCAGTTGGCCCTTGGATTCCTCCCTTCATGACTGTGCTCATCCTCTCTTCAATTCTCCTTGTGAACAGCCTGGAGCATGAAGTAGAGCTTTGACTGCCTTTCTGTCTCTTTAGAGTCTGTATTTTTTATGTCGCTGTAAAAGTTAATTTTCTAAAATATAGATATGGCTATATCACTCCTCTGATTAAAATGCTTAAATAAATTTGTTATTACTTAGAGAATAAAAGCTAAGATCCTAAATGTGGGAAATTTAAGACACGATAGTATTTTTCCTTATGATATTTCAGTGTTTGTCAAGTCATCCTCATTTTCTGGCATTACCCATATTTGTACTCAAATGGAAAAATACATGACCCAGATTAACTTCTAAAACATCTTTTACCAGAACTAGGCATTAGAATCATGGTTACTAAGTTTTAAAATGTATAATTCATTCTACATTTATTTGGCGTCTACTGTGCAGTAGGTCTAAAGCACGTTAAAAATTTCCTTCAACATTTACAGTCTAAAAGAAGAGAGTATGAGCCCAATATCTTAAAAAAAAAAGTAGTGACGGACATTTAAGTAGACTTTATGAGAGTTCCAGTGAAAGAGAAATGGCCTTTGTTTGATGGCAATCAGTGGTGGTGGCTCTGTGACAGCGTTGTCTGGGTCACCCTGAACGACATCACACTGACAAAAAGAAGGGATGGGTGGGCACAATAAACAGAGGGATGGTGTCAATAAAGACTTGAGAAGTGGGAAGTGTAGCCTGTCAATAATGAGGAAGCAGGGAGAGAGCTAAATGACTGAACGGGTAAACTGAGGGCACAGTACGCACAGGCTGAGTAACTAGCTGAGTTGACTTGGCAAAGGGAGTCATGGGAAGCCTGTTTAGGCACCGACAAAATCAGGCAGGGCGTTGGGAGTCTAGGGAGGGTATGCTGTGCTGGGAAGTGGAGAAGTCAGAAAGGACACAGAGATTTCAGAAATAGAATCTATAGCAGTTAGTTACCCAGAGAAAGAGGAAGGGATAGATGAGTCTAGCTTGCCCCCCCCAAATAAAATGAGGATTGAATGAATGACCCTTCCCTCTTAGGTTATGTTTGTATTTGCCTTCTGGCATTTCTTACATTTTTTGGTGATGTTTTTTCAAGCATTTACCGTTTAAAATCATTTTCCGACTGGACTAGGTACCTTTAGATTAACGCTTTTATCATTTTCTCTCTTTTCCCACCTCCTCCTCTGCGTGTGACAGCTTCTCCTGGACATGGTTGGGTCTCCTGATCAGGAGCTCCAGGAAGCCGCAGCTGGGTGTATATCCAATATCCGCAGGCTGGCTCTTGCTACGGAGAAGGCAAGATACAATTGAAATTTGAACAGAAACGGCAGGCTACTAAGTTGTACGTGACACAGGACATACATTTCCATGGCCAGGAAGCCTAAATTGGGGAGTATTTATTAGCAAATATTTTAAATAGTCTAAATGAAAATATAGGAATTAAAATGCAAATGAAACTCCTCTGAAAATCACATGGATATTTTGTTGTATGATATGCCACATAATGCTCTGTAAAGCCAATAAATTTGTGATAATTTTCTCAGAACTGGAGAATTTATGGATACAGTGTGTGTATACACATGGTGCTTTTGTACGTGGGATGATTTTAATAAAGAATATCTGGCTTCCCAGCATGCAGTGTCGGAGCTGCGTGTGGATGTCTTTAGTGTCCTTTCCTGCTAAACCGATTGAGCGGCCCTGTGGTTGTGGCTCTGTCTGTTTGATCGCTTGCGAGCCCTCGGGGAGGTTGGGGGAGAAGTGCTGATTTCACACACAGTCATCGCACAGGATCTAGAGTTAAGCAGCTGGACTTGAGAGAACAGCCCGAGGTCATCCCCCAATTCTCCAACACTATCACACGTCTGAGCAGATGAGGTATAACTGTCAACCTACCAGACAGTTCAATTCACAGGGATGTAAGCAGGAAGGCTCAGCTTTTATTCTTGCATTTATAGAGCACAAGCAATGATATGTTTTATTTCCTTTGCGGCGTTTCACCAGCATTTTTATTGAAAGAAATGAATTTATGCTGATGTTCAGATAATGCTACTTCACATAAAATAGTTTTGAATTTCTGAACTTGTTTACAGCACACAAAGTACTTTTTAAAAGGTGGCTACAAAGGTTTAATAGCATTTTATCAGGGCAGGCAACATTAGAATCCATTTAAAAGAATCACATATATAATCTTGGAGTTCTGAAATGTTTGGGAACTCACTGTTCCAAGTGTCTAATAGCCAGAAAAAATAGCTTTATGTGCATCAGTTCAGTAAACTGAAAATCTCAGATAATTCTTTAAAGAGCATGCAAGGCTGTTTTATTGAAAATGTTAGATAATATAAATGTCATAATTCAGAGATGATCATAAACTTAATTGAATTAAAAATAAATAATTTGTATGTGAAAAGCCTGTTCCTAATGAAAACTACACCAGTGACAGATGCTCCAATAAAAAGATAAAGCACTGCTGAGAATTTTAAGGTTTCTTAAAACAGCAATCCACCTTTCTTACTTTTCAGAGGAAGTTTTAGAAGGGCATGCTATGAACATGGAAATGGTTCTAACGCTAAGAATCAAACATAAACACAGAATAAACCTGATAACTTTGAATAGTAGATATTTGCAGGGACGAAGTCATAGTTTAGCTTTGTTTCACAGCATGAAAAATATATCTAGAAATTATGGATTATAAGAGCTGTGCATTGTTACTATTATATTATTAAACGATGCAACTCCCTTTGTCTTTGAATTTTAAAATATTTTATAATTAGAGGATCTTGGAGAGGGAAGCAAGAAATAAAACAACAAAAACCACACGAATGATGTAGAGAAGGTTTGTCTTTTTACGGTATGCTGGATAGAAGAAAACTTGGGGTTTCGCTTTTGTATAAGTTAGTAAGTGCACACAGTAAAAGCAACAAGGCTATTTTAAAACATCAATGGTTTAGAGATAGAGAAAATTAATACACAGATTGTTTAGTATATTTCTAGGTAAGAATTTTTAAAAATTTCTTAAACACTAAAAATATTACACCATCAAAATGAAGACCAGGAAGTAGAATTTAAAGGTCAATTTTTGACCTTTTTTTGTGAGATCGCATCATGGACAGCTCTGTTCTGATTAAAACACTATCAAGGCCAGTAAGAGCATCCAGGCTTTCAGAGAACACAGGTTTGGACTTGCCTTGAAAAACCTCACTTTCTCTTCCCTGGTCTCTGCGTGAGGGTGTGGTGACAATTTGTTATAAGTCTTCAGTGGCAAGTTTCTTTTCCAGGCTTTCTTCTTCCCCAAGACCCACGGAGTACAGTGTGCTCTCTAGCTAATGAGTGGCTATTTCAATTATAAAAGGGTTTAAGGTGGAAAGAATTTTAAATAGCTTTCTTTGATCTCCCAGTCTCTCTAGCTTGCGAGGCTTCCTTGGAGCAATTCTTGCAGTGATCCATCTGCGTCTTCAGTCAGTGTTCTTTTGCCACTCTCAGGATAACTGGCATTAAAAATAACATTTCTTTTTAAAACTGTCTAGTTTCTGAAGTTTGGAAGGTTAGTTCCCTTAAGGCTTGCCACTGTATCACCTATTAATTTGACAGATTTTATTATTGCTATTGTACATCTTATGGTGTTCACGGAACTGAGAGTTCATCGTTCAAAATATATGGAAAATTCGTTTCCATTTAGGAAAATTGGTCTTTCAGTTACTGTCTCAGTTACTGAAAAACAGACAACAAAGAGCAGTGAGTAGGTCTTTGTTGCTGTTTTATATAAGGGCTTTAGGGTAATAAGATAAAACTCCCTAGTCCAAAGAATATGTTTAATTTCATGATGTGAAGCTCTGAGAATGGAACCAAGATCCATTCCCATGATTCAATGAAAACACGAAAAAGCCCTAAGAATTAAAACCTCACTGTCTCAAATGCACCGAATGCCAGCCACACTTTTATGGTTTATGTACACTGAAGAGAAGCCTAGAGATAAGATTGGGAGAAGCAATTCACTTTCACTCAAGGGATTAATTCTGAATAGTGGAATAAGAATTATTTTTGTTTCCAATTTTGCACATCCATGTTTTCTAATCTATTTTACAATGAATATGAATTATTTGTTGAAAATAAAAATTCCAATTAATTTTAATTTCCTATCATTTGGAAACATCTCAGATGGACGTTCTTCCAATTTCCTATCACCAGCTTTCAAAGAGAAATAATCAGATTACAAATGGATATGCAACATACAAATAAGATAAATGAGAAAGTAACATCAACATCTAAAACACCATAAGAGTATTCTTAGCTCTTGATATACCGTTGTAATACCTTTAAACGTAACAAGAATAGCATTGTATAATTGAGCCATTGTGAAGTGATCTATATATAAATTCTAACATTTCCTCACTTGATTTTTGGCAGTTAAGTATCTGAATTGTATTCTAAGAGCACAGAAATCAGATAATTGAAGTGACTCGAATAGTTAGTTAGAGATTGTTCACACAATATTGTTGTTTTGAGAAGAAAGTGATTTTGATTTATTGTTTATTCCACTGTAAATATCTAAGATGAATGAATTTGTGATTATAGGTCTGTTTATATTTTTTCCTGAATAAATCTAATAGAAGTACATCTCAACCAAAATAAACCAACTAATAAAGATATAATAGTTTCACAGTCTTTTCTATTCCTTCAAGATGCCTTGAGTTTCCCTTCCCTGCTTTTTTATGCTCAAATTATTGATTAATTTCATCTCATTCCAGAATTTATTTTCTCCACTGTGTATGTCTCTAGCTTCTACTCGTTCTCTGACAAATGGTCATTATGTTTCCCCTCTTGAAATGTTATGGTTAAATTTCTTTAAGTACAAGATGTAAAGCTGATATTTTAATATGTTTCTGATGTATAGTTGTCATGGACATCTTGAATCCTGTAACAGATGGAAAGCTTATACCCCTGATCCATTATTTCCACATCTTCAAGTAAAAATGGCTGGTTCTTTACTTGCATCTGTTAGGACAAACAGTAGCTTTTCTTTCGCCATTTCGTGCACCACATACTTTTATGAATTCTACTCTCCGAGCATAGAAGTTACATAAACGAATTACACTATTGTCTATAATGTTCAGAGTTAAGATTTATCATTACAATCTGGACTTATGTCCTGATCCATTCTTATTGTTGAAAAGATATTTTATTGTATATCGGCATGGTTTATATAGACTTGAAGAATCTATAGCTGGTTGGCTTTTGCCAGAAGATGAGTTATATTAGCAGTTATAAAACTAAATGTGTGCAAGAACCAAACAAGCAATTCAAAGGGGAGGAGAGACTGGATACTTTGAAAAATAATTCAGACCTAGTTGCCAGTTGACCTTTAACCTTCATGTCTGGGAGACAGAGGTAGGTAGTGAAGACAGTGGGAACTACAAAAGACAAATCACTACTTACTACCAGTCAACTGCTGGTAGATCTTACAACTATTCCAGTGATGTGCAAGTCTTGATGGTCTCTCAAATACGATTATGGTGGTGGTGTTACTCTCCTGAGGGATGGTAATCATACTGTAGACAGGCTTCAACAGCAGGTGAGCGTCTTCTCTCACCTCTGGGCACCACCAGCTTGGGGTCCAGATGCCAGCAAAGGTGCTTCTGGTAAAACATTCTTCCCAGCTTATTGACAGCCAGCTTCTCACATCTCCTCTGCTGCCTTTGCCCCGTGTGAGCCGCCAAGAGAGTCATCACTGGGGTTGGTTTTTAGTTGTGCTAATGCAGATGCCCTGAGATCCCGATTCAGAATTCAGAGTGATCACCAGAAGTCACACAGTGCCAGACCTGGAGAATGAGGTGGACAGAGGCACGTCGTAATGTTTTGAGGAGCTGCCTTTCCATTGGCTGACTCTCAGTAGCAGCTTTCAGTATATTTCTTTTTTCATTGCAACATACAACACACTCATGACAGAAGACTCCTTGACTGCTTTTAGAACGTTTCAAGGACTATGGAAAATGTATCTACAAAGTGAGAGTATTTTGAGAGGGCTTAATGGAAATATATCTTTTACGGTAATGATTTTTTAGTTAGCCACTTACCATGTATTTTAATCACATTGTTTAATTTATATACTATACAAATCTGCCCAAAGTGAAACCCAATAATCTGTAAAACTGATATACTCTAATAAAAAGATTCCTGTTCATCAACTGAAAAACAAAAAATAATAATCCATGAAAAAGAATGTGCAAAATTGTCTTGGCCAATACAGATTTATATTATGATCTCAGCCCTACAAAATGCAACTTTGGGCAGTGTGACTACTCATATTTTGGCAGAGGGATTGACAAAACTCTTCTGAAGATGTAAATAATCACAACATCATAATGGTAAAGTTAGGGTCATAAAGTGGCAGACCAGGTGACATCATCTGTCTTCAATTAAATGAGCACCCAACCTTTCTCCTGAACATCTTCCAGGTATAGAGGTTCTCATCCTAACTCAGACACATTGCACCAAAGTCAGACCATGCATATGAAAAAATTACTCTGAGGAACCAGAGCCTAATCCTACAAGCCAGTATGTCTCAGATCTCTGTGTAAGTAAGATCAGTCTGAGTGTAGAGAGTTTGGGGCTGGGGATATAGCTCAGTGGTGCTGGCGCCTGTCTTGCAAGCACAAGGACCTGGGTTCGATCCCTGGTAACCATATAACAATACTGGGTGTGGAAACTCATGCCCAGCAGCAATCAGCACCACATACCACAGTGCCGGGTGTAGTGGCTCACGCCTATAATCCCAGCACTCAGGAGGCAGAGGCAGGAGGATTGCTTTGTTGTGAGTTGGAGGCTGAGCTCAGGGCCAGCCTGAACTACAAAGCAAGACCCTGTCTCAAAAAAATAAATAAATAAATAAATTAATTAATTAAATAAAATGGAGAGTTTGGGCACCAGTGCAATTTACTGAGTAAGCATGTCTGGGGAGCCCAACCCTCAAATTCCCTGGGCAGTCGTCACTGAGTTTTGCGCACAGAAAGACAAATGTAGGTGTTTTCTAAAAGTTAATTTGTAACCTAGCATAAAATTGCAGAGGATGAAGACTAGGAAAGAGAAAAGACCCACATGAGAAACAATATTAAGAAACAATTGGCATTATCGACAAGTCCTGAAAGTAGCCAACAGTGCTAATTTCTTCCATGTCTTAAGGAAAGAAGTCACACCGATGGACTGTACCTTCCTGCTACCATACCATGAAGCTCCCCCTCCCCCGGGGCAACTGCAGAGCAAAGCTGTCCAACAGAAATGTAATAGGAGTCCCAGGGGGTTTCAATTTTTTAGTTTACCCTATCTTGAAAATTTTAAACAGATGAGATTAATTTTAATTTATTTAATTTAACCTAAAGCATTTAAACTATTAAACATCTAATCAATGTAAGAACAATGAATAGGCTACCTTGTTTTTCATGGAAAATGTCATGGAAATTGCTATATATTCTAAACTCACAGAGCAGTTTAGTTCACTGAATAATGTCACTTTAAGTACTCAGCCACGACAGAAATGACAAAGTGTTGATTGTGTTGGGTAAGTAGTCTGTCCACTCTGTTAAGGAGTTCCTCTTGTCAAGACAATTCTTTTCAATCCACAAGAGTTGTCACTACCCCTTTGGGTGGCTGTCAGCAGCCTTATTGCCTCAGGACTGTCCTCCTACTGGACAAGTGTCTTAGTTGTGCTTTTGCATTAGCATGATGGCTTCCTAAATTCAAATTTGTGTGAATTTCAACGTGAACCACCTGCAAGATCAGAGTCAAAAGTTGTGTCATGTACTGGTACAAATTCTCAAGGTCAGATGTGATAATGATGTGTACATAGAATGTACCAATCAAATCAATTAAAAATTATATTTTGGTATAGTTTTAGCAAAAACTTATATTAAGGTATACCTCACAAGAAATTTACTATTTTGGGGCCGGGGATATAGCTCAGTGGTTCTGGCGCCTGTCTTGCAAGCGCAAGGACCCAGTTCAATCCCCAGTAACATAACAATACTGGGTGTGGAGACTCACCCCAACAGCAATCAGTACCACATACCACAGTGCCAGGCGTGGTGGCTCACGCAGGTAATCCTAGCACTCGGGAAGCAGAGACAGGAGGATTGCTGTGATGTGAGTTGGAGGCTGAGCTCAGGGCCAGCCTGAACCACAAAGCAAGACCCTGTCTCAAAAAAAAAGAAAGAAAGAAATTTACCATTTTAATTATTTTAAGTGTAAAATCCAGCGAGTGTTAAGTATATTCACACAGTCATGCCCCCTTCACCAAACCTAATTCTCAAAGTAGTACTGTTGTTTGTCTTCAGAACTTTTTCTTCATCCCAACCTGAGACACCACACTCCTTCAGTATCAGAGTCCCAGTTCTCCTTCCCAGCTCTCTGACTTTTCTTCCTTATGAATGTCCCTGTTTCAGGTGTCTCCTGTAGGTGGCATCACATGATACATGTCCTTTTGTGTCTGGGTCTACTTCAGTATAATGTTTTCAAGACGCATCCACGTCAGAATTTCCTTCATCTTAAAGTGAGAGAATAATCCATTGTGTGTATATGCCACCTTTTTTCTGTGTCTGTCTACTGACGCACACATGGGTTGTTGCCCAACTTTGGCTATTGTAATGCTGCTATGAACAGGGGTAGAGAGAGTGCACAAGTATCTCTTGGAGACCCTACTGTCCATTCTTTTAGGTATATCCCTGGGATTGGGATTGCTTCACTGGGAGCAGCGATTCTTAAATCCAAAGTATTCAAATCTATAATTAGAAAAGGTGGTTTGAGGCAATCCTTTCTAGAAATTCAGAGAATTCGGGATAAGCCCACACAGATTGTAAGGGACACAACTTTGAGTTGTTGACTCCCTAAGCAAGATTGTTGTGATATAACTCTTTGTCTCTCTTCAAAATTCTTGTGTTGAAACAATTCCTAAGGCAATGGTATTATAATGCGCGACCCCTGGGGATTGGTTAGGATTAATGTCACTTAAAACAGGCCCAAGGAAGCTTGTAAGCCCCTTTGCCTTTTTAGCTTGTAAAGACTCATAGATGCCACCATTAGTAAGGAATAGCCCTCCCCACACACCAGATCTGCTGGCCCCTTATCCTGGGCAGTCCAGCCTCCAGAACTGGGGACTGTGCATTTGTGTTGTTTATATTAGCCAGCCGAAGGTTTTATTAACAGACTAAAATAACACCTCAAGTTACTTTACCTCACTAGTAGATTTTAAATTCTGAATGAGCTGTATTCTCCCAAGGCTAAGCATTGAAGAAGGTCTAGTCTTGTAACCTCCTGTAACAAGTCTACTAGTGCTACCCAGTTTGTCTTAAAACTTCTTGGAACTCGAATAAGTTCTGTTGCGTGATGTTTACGTTGTCCTTCGCACCATGTGGTGATTTTAGAGAGAAAAAGAGGCTGAAGGCCTTTCTGTGCTGAAGTGCTGATAGTCTTCTGTGGGTGGGGCATATGCGCTTGCGCAGTTTGTGCTATGAATGTCATCTAGCAGCCTGGTCACAACGGCAGACCAGCGCTCTGAATGCTTGAAGACACTGCTGTGGGCTTTGGCACAGTCTCCTTCTGTAGCTCACACCCCTTGTTTGCACAGAAAATGATGCCCTAACCAACCTAGTCTTGCTTATATGCCATGCACACATGGGGAGGAAGAACCCCATAATTAGACGCAAGGCTTTTTCTGAAGATGTGTTGCTTTTTTCAAGCTTTGACGCTCATTCCTAACCTTCAGTTGCAAAGTGTACAACACTGAGAGATCACTTTATTTTGTCCTTTTTTGAAGCAATAAACAGCGGCTGACACTGATTTAAAACAGAAGGCGCACTAACACATTTTAATCTGTTAGGGCAATTTGTTTGGATGATTCTCTTAAACTGAGCTAATTATGAACTAAAATAATAAACTGGAAGGTGTAAGGGGAAGGGTGTCTTCTCTGTGTCCTGAAGGTGCAAGACAGATGTTTGAAACCGACGTGTCTGCTTGGAGTTACTGCAGATCCTGCTCGGGCCAGTCAGAGGCACCGCTGCCGCCTGCACTGTGCTGGTGCGAGGCTTTCCTTATTCATATGACATTTGAGCAATTTTCTCAAAAAAGAGGAAATTGTTTCTTTACGCCCTCAGCAACTTGTGATCTAGAGAAGCGTGATGAGGAATTCCTTAGGAACACGAGGACACTCTGCCTCTGATTTCTGCTGCTAGGATGGGGTCCTGGCTTTCTCTTCAAGAAAATCAGCTGAATTGATGCCCATGTTCACAGTTTCCTTTTCCTCAAATCAATTCATTCTAATTTCAAACCTGCCTCACAATCTTTCTTACCTCCCACTGTTCTCTGTCAAATATGTTCTATATCCACTGTGATTAAAAAAAAAATTCACATATGTTGACTCAGATGTGAAAAAACTTACATAACTTCCTTTAATTTTACATGTCTTTCCACTGATGGGTGAAAAACTTGACTTCACCAATTTAAAGTGTCAAGCCTCTTTTGGTGTACAATAGTTCCTTTGGGTTCACGGCTCTATCTTTTCAAATTGGCCCCCTTTCGCAGGTGTTCTGTCCTTCCTCACCCTCTATGTCATTAGCCGCTAGGAATGCTGGGAGGAGGACGGGAAATTTACCAGGCAGCCATGTTGTGTGCAGGCCTGTGAGGCTGCCCTGAGCTCCTGGGGTTAGCAGTTCCCTTGGCCTGGCTGGACAGACTACTCTGCTGAATCTGGGACTTCTCCGAGACTTCAACCATCCAAGATACATCCAATATTTTTTTTAAAATTTCTTCCAACTCCAAAGCAAGGCCAGGCCCCCACCAGTTCCTTTCCCTTCTTGCATTCCCAAGCATTTCTTGGTCACACAGAGGGCTTTTACTCTCCTCTGTGTGGTAGGAATTTTTTTCAATCCTGTTCTCCTTTGTCCTCTGAGGCCAGTCCTCCAAACTTTGTGTGACAACTCTGTTCTAAAAGGCCTGAGAAAAATCTTCTACTTCTGCTTGCAAGTCCAGTATTGAGGACTGTTATTTATTTGCAGACATTATTTTGAAAAGGTAGTTTAAACTCCAAGCTGAGCGAGGACGCCTTTATTCTCAGCAGCAGTTTCTCTTCCTTCCCCTGCAAAACATTGTCTTTAGCTGCTGGCTTACATAGAGGGAAGGCTGCAGAGTTTTAAAAACAACCCACCAACCAACCAAACAAACAAATAAAAAACGGACTCTGGAAATACTAAGGAGGAAAAGTACATCATATGGTATTTCAAAATATTGCTTCCTACAATCAGCCAAACTAAATTATGTGTCTTCCCTCAAATAAATCCAGGGATTCGGTTTTAACTTCATACTTGTTTTGCTGTTGCCTGGATTTTTGCATTGGTTGATGTAGGTGATCTCTCCTTTCGTTGCAGATTTACTAAAAGGAAAATCAATGATGAAACTGACTTCTTACTGCTGCTGGTGCTAGCATGCAGCCACCTTCCACTGAGAAATCAAAATACAAAGCATTCTGTGTGGTGGAGAGGTATTTTGCATAATCTGATGTCAGGTCCTAGTAACAGAAAATGATTCTGATTTGGGGAGGTGGCCTTGTCCACTGAGACTGTGAAAACAATTGGCTTAAACTACACAGAGTGAAAAACTACTCAGTCTTCTAGTACTTCCAGGATTCTTGAGTGGGACATATTTTTGTTACCTGTTACAGTTTAAATCTCAAATGTTCTCTCAAAAGGTTCTCATGTTCAGAGGCAGGCTTTTGACAGGTGATTCATTTGTGACACCTCTGAGCTCATCCATAGACAGATCCATTGATGGATTTATAACAAGACATATTGGGGGTGATGAGGACTGAGGAGCAGAGCCCAATGGAAGGGCAGGAATCACGGGGCCTGTATTTTGTCTCCAGCTGAATATCACATCTCCTAACCCTAACTGTTGCTCAGTCATTCAGGTTCTCAACTCCTCTCTCACCTCACCTCACCTGCAAGTGCAGATACTGCCCTTTCCTTCCTCTCTTCATCCCCATGTGACTTCAGGTAGAGAACAGCCCCTTTCTCTTTGATTTCTGTAAAATACGCCTAGCCCAAAGGAGACACTGACTGGTGACATGAGGGCGGGGCAGGAGCCAGCAGCCTTTCCTCTCTGCCTGGCCTGTTCCTCCGTCCAGAACCTCTCACTAATGCTGTCTGCCTTGTCAGGTCCTTTCTCCCCCATCACGCAGCTTCCTGTTCCACAGCTCCCCATTTCCAGCACCCTCCCCATTCCCTAGCACTCTCTCCTTACACTGAGATACTTCTGTATCGATTAGCTTTTGCTGCTTGGCACGCCATTGCTAACAGCCACTTGTCTGGCTGGTGATTCTCCGGGGCCAGCGGCTGGGACTGCACTCCGCGGTCACTGGTAGGTTGGCTTTGCTTTTCTGCCTGGGCTTTCATGTGGCCTCAGCTGGGCTGACCTGAATCTGCTTCACCAAGTCTCTCCTATTCCAGTGAACCAGCCAGAAGCTCCAGTGAGAACAGCCGGAAACGTGATAGGATCCCTGAGGGCTCAGAACAACTGGTACTCATCTCTTCCACTGGAAAAACAAGTCCCCAGGCCACCACTTGGTGGGAAGCTGCAAAGTCACATTGTAAAGAGGAGCCTATACGGTGGGGTGAGGGAGGAGGTGTCTAGGACAAATCCTAAAGGTCCCCCTTCCATAACCAAAATAGTCCTTAAGTGGTTTTCACCAAAATATGTCTCTTTCCACTCAGATGAATTTTTCAGCCATCTCTTAAATTTCTGGGTTTTTCTTTCCCAAAGCATACGGAAATAATGCCAGGGTGTGAGCGTCTGTGTGTGGGACGGTAAAATTCAGAATATGCTTTGGATCCTTGGGTTATGGTGATAATTTAATTTTTTTAATCATCAACACTTGTCATTAAATGTCCTGAAGTGAACAATATAAATGCATATTTATTCCACTTTATGTAGATTTATGCATATGGACACATATCATAGCTCTTATGTATTGTGATCAGACAGGCTTCCAACTACTCTGATATTTTTGAGAGAAATGGATCAACCCCAAACTATGAGATAGATTTTAAAGAACATACAAGCTAATTATTTGTTACAAAATGCTATTATAGAACAAATATCTGTTTCAACTTTCAAAATAATAGAATGAGTAAAGAAATGAAATAGGTCTGAGCTTTCTGTGAAAGTAATAAGAAAAGCATAGTGTTCCTTTTCTAAGGAAAAAGAAGCTGATGAGGAAAAAATAATCAGTTCTGGGAAAAGCAAATTTCAACAAGTTTAGGACACTGGGAAAATAAATAAATAAAGAGAAAGACCTGATGGAAAGAAAGGAGCTCAGAAAAGCTGGATGCTCTTGAAACAAACAATTTTGGCAGGTGAGCAGACTGTATGGGAACGGAGCACAGGGCAAGACAGAGCGCCAGCTTGGCAAAGCCGAGGTCCGCGCAGTTCTGAGAGGCAACTTGCAGGCCCACAGGGGAGGTCCGGCCGGATCACCAAGGACGAACAAAGAGGCCCCCGAGTGTGGGGACCACATCAAAGTGAGGAAGGTGGCGGCTTGTGGCGCACACATGAAAGACTTCAGAAAGCGGTTCGTCAGATACACCATGAAGACCCGATTATTACCGACAAGTTAACTGAACAGCCAGCCCTGGGTTTCACGAGCTCCTCTGCAGGCCTGCTGCCCGACTCTACAATCAGGATCAACTAAGACTCTCTCCGTGGCGAACAGCAGAAATCGTAACTCAAAACGAGGCTCCTTTCTTCCCTGGGTGCTGGTGACCCACGTGCCAGGGTACCCACACGCCAAGCACATTCTCTACCTCTGACCCTCACCCAACCTCCTCAGTGTGCCCTTTAAAACAATGGGGACATATTGATTCATGTAAATGAAAAGTCCAAAGATGGATGGATTCCGGGGTAAAATCTGACCTATTCTTGAACTCATATCTATCGCCTGGCCCTGGCTGTGACCTCTCTGCTGGCACAGCTCATTTTAATATGCTGCTTCACTTAGCTTTGCAGATATTTTGTTTTTTGAAAATCAAGTTGTGGCAACCCTGTATAGGATAAATCTATCAAAGCTGCTTTTCCAGTAGCTCAGATGACATTAGCAATTTTTAAATTTTTAAGGTGTGTACCCCTTTTTAAAAAACAGAATGCTATCACATCGTTGATAGACTATGATAGAGTATAAATATAACCCTTTTTTTTCTTTTTGACACAGGATCTTGCTTGGTAGTACAGGTTGACCTTGAACTCACTATGTAGCCCGAACTGACCTCGAACTTACGGTGATCCTCCTGCCTCAGCATCTCGAGTGCTGGGATAACCCAAAGTTATATATAAATATAATTTTTATATGCACTGAGAAGAAAAAATAAATATATATCACTTGCTTTATTTCCCCTCATTGTGGTGATCTGGATTCCCTGATGACTTCTGTCATAGTCACAAAATTGCTGCAGCAGTTCCAACTCTTACAGCTTCTTGCCGTGCCATTCAGAGAAACTTCTCATCCTCTAATGCATCAAACTCTCTAGTCTTCAGTTTGGTTGAACTGACTGGGCATCACCAGACAAGTTGGATTAAGCCTGGCTATGTCCACTCTTGTCTATTTGGTGAGGGGCAAATTCGTGCTGATGTAATTGGTTTGTGCTGAGATGGACTTGGAGGCTCCATCTTACCCACAGACATGGCTCATACTCAGTAAGCCCAGAAGAATACCTGCCTTGGGTGGAAGGAAGTAGCAGAAGTGGATTTCTCTGTACTAGTCCTTCTACTTTGGGTGAATAAGGAAGCAAGCTATCAGGAACGAGTTTACTGTAGCACACTGCACAGGTTAGAAAACAGTCTCAGGGAGGGAACCTTAGCCTGGATCTTTCCCACTTCTTCCTGAAAGCAAAGCATGATATTAAAAATGTGATGAGCTGCCAGAAACCTTTGCCTTCTGAATTACTGGAGGTGCTGAGTGCATGGAGTCTTCGAAAGGCTCTTCGCGTCTTCGAAAGGCTCAAATATTCTTGCCCCATCTCACTTCAGAATAAAACTAAAAGCATTCAATGCAGAATGCACAGTTCTTCCACATGTAATTATTGTCTAAATAAATTACATTTTCAATGAAACAATTAAGGAAAATAAATGTGCAGATACATTTTTGTGCTCTTGAATTAACGTGCTTTTTTTCTTCTGGGAAGGATGTCAGTGTGTCCTTTCTAACTGCCACCACGATGTCACCGACATTTCAAGGAGAGCATTTCCTTCTCTCGATGTCAATGTCTTGAGTAAGTCTCTAAACCCGATTTTCAAAGTGACAACAATCAGACTTACCCTACAAAAGCCACAGGGTTAAAAGCAGAGGAGATGAGAAGTCCAACAGTACTTGCCAGAGCTCCCATCTTTACTGAAGGCAGGATGTGAGATAATCATGATTAATAATATTATTCTTATTCTCTTCATCTACATTCATCCAGCCCTCAGCCTGTACCTAAAAGATTGAGATCTGTCACCCGGAGATGGATAAATTATCCATATCCCTTATCAGAGGTGATGGATAAATAAGGCTTTGATTGCCTAAGGTATAAAAGTAACTTTTTCTTGGTAAGTGACTAAGATTCACACTTCAGAGTAACTTTAGATTTTCTCTTCTCTTCTACTTTCCTTGAACTTTACCTTCTAACCTACTTAGCTGAAACCGTAAATGCATGAATGCGTGCCTGGCTGCGCTACTGCTTCGTGGTCAAAATCTGTTACGCTGTTATGTTCTACATGCTTTTCCTGGCTCTTCCTCTCGATGTTTTTAATTTATAAATCACATAATATTGCAGTTAGGCTTAAATATTTAGTCTAACAATTGAGGTCACATATATAGCACCTAGTGCGTAGTCACTAGTACTTACGAAGGGGGCCAGGGATTTAGCTCAGTGGTTCTGGCGCCTGTCTTGCAAGTGCAAAGGCCTGGGTTCAATCCCCCAGTAACTACATACAATACTGGGTGTGGAGACTCACACCCACCAGCGATCAGTACCACATACCACAGTGCAGGGCGTGGTGGCTCACGCCTATAATCCTAGCACTCGGGAGGCAAAGGCAGGAGGATTGCTGTGATGTGAGTTTGAGGCTGAGTTAAGGGACAGCCTGAACTACAAAGCAAGACCTTGTCTCAAAAAAAAAAAGAGCAAAACATGATATTGAAATATAAAGAAAGAAGTGCTTATAGGAAAGATAGAAACTAGTCCTAACCACCACCCCCCCAACACACACACGCACATACACCAGTGCTCTGAGTAAAGGGCTACAAAAAATGGAAGGAGTCTGAACTAGTTCTGAAACTGGAGAAGGATGTCATCTGCATGTCAGAAACAACATTTCTGATCAATGTAAAGGAAATCAGAAAGGACTAAAGGAAATCACCAAAGGCCAAGTGTACCCGCAGTTTTGCAGACTGCCCGCCATCTAGCAGTAGGTCTTTCAACTCTTCCCAGATGAGGAACACATTACCATGTCAACTGCGTATTAACCTTGCATTGTTTGTACAGATAATCATTTAATTCGTGCTAACATTTATCTGGCATCAGTTTTTGCTTTTGCCAAATAGTATTAACCATCAAAAATATTATTTATTGGGCCGAGGATTTAGCTCAGGGATCCCAGCATCTGCCTGGCAAGCACAAGGTCCGAAGTTTGATCCCTGATACCACATATCACAATACTGGGCAAGGTGGCTCACGCCAGTAATCCTAGCACTCTGGGGCGCAGAGGCAGGAGGATTGTTGTAAGTTCGAGGCCAGCCTGGGCTACATAGTGAATTTAGGGCCAGCCTGAACTACATAGCAAAAAACCCTGTCTCAAAAAGCTAAAACAAGGACCAGGGATTTAGCTCAGGGGCCCCAGCATCTGCCTGGCAATCGCAAGGTCCTGAGTTCAATCCCTGGTAACAACATATCACCATGCCAGGTGTAGTGGCTCACACCTGTAATCCCAGGACTGGAGAGGCAGAGGCAGGAGGATTGCTGTGAGTTCTAGGCTAGCCTGGGCTACATAGTGAGTTCAGAGCCAGCCTGAACTACAAAAGCAAGATCTTGTCTCAAAAAAATTATATGTTATTTTTAAAGACGACTGCAAAATGAAGAGCGTAATTGTTAAAAACTTTAAGAAAAAACAGCCAATAAAATCAAGATCCTTTGCCAAAACCTTGAAAACAAAAGGAATCTTAGAGAAGATGACCAGGACAAAGAAAGGGGACAGAAAGCAAATATACTATTAAATGGATACAGACAATTTTCTCCGTAAGAGGTTAAAAATAACCCCAGACCTTTGTGTTTGGGTCTATCTCAATTTTATCTAAAGGAATATGCAGCAGGTGGTGGCCGGAGGAAGAGCTTGAGTCCTTTCCTTCTTCCTGATGTCCTCTGCGCTGGTTTCACTTTCTAAGCACCTAGTAAGATGGTTACAGCCATCTCAAGTGTCACACCGGAAAGAGCAAGACTCCAGTGCAAAGAGAGACCCTGGCTCTTGCTCAGAAGGGCACGTCCCCAGAGGTTCCCTCCTTAACAGGACTTCATCTTGGCCAACACTGGACCCCGTGAGCAATAAACAGTCAGCTCTTCAGCCAGTAAAAGCTGCACCCAGTCACTTGGCCCTGAAGAAGAGAGACGGCTGCCCAGCCAACCGAGGGTCTACTGGGAGGGAGAGGCATGAGCAGAATCTAGTGAGGACAACCAGATCCACACCGACCAAGAGCAGTGACACGTCCCACACACACAGAAGAGCATGAAAGCATCATTCAGCATCAAGAGCTGCTTTACCTAAGAGGAATATCCAGGAAGCTTTAATTATTCTGATTCTGTACCCTCCTAAAAATGCTCTCTGAATCATAAAACAAAAAATAAGCAGAACTGCAAAGACAGATTACCAGTCCATAATTACACTTTAGAATGGAAGATTTTTAACTCAACATGCACCAAGGCTGAGGAGAGCAAAATTTAGTAAGAACTAAGAAAATATTGTGAATGACAGAATTATCAAGCTTAATGTGCTCATTCTGTGTATGTGTTTGTATTCACTGTATGTGTACAGTCCTCTAACCAAAACCTGAAAATACATATTTTAAGTACATATTGAGCATCTATAAACATGGCTCACATCCTTGGCTATAAAACTCAACAAGAAAACAAAGCAATAAAATTAATAATGCAATCTAACCACTAAAGATAGCTCAGAAATTGATGTATTCAGAAATTTAAAAACCCACTTCTAAGTAATTCATGAGTCAAAAAATACATTATAGTGAAACTGATAAAACAGAACTGATCATCTGCGTAAACCCCAGAACTGATCGCCTGTGTAAAGCCCATGTCCTAAAAATTTATGTGGCACTATTTTCAGGAAAATTCAGTCTGAGGAAACAGGCCAATCTTTTGTCCACCAGCTTATTATCATCCAAAGTGTTTGCATTGATGAGAAAACGTAGGAGAGCCTTTTGCTCCTTCCGTGCATACTGGGAAGGCTGTCCTGTGTCCTCCTCTTCCTCAGGCAGTTGTCACGAACTTTCAGCCTGAGTGCATGTGCTATGTATGTTCTCTTCATTAAGCATTTTTGTGGCCACTTTATACAAATGGCCTGGTGAGGTCAGCCTTCCCACACCATCCCCAAGGGGCACAGTGTCACCAGTCCAGTTGGGCAGAGGCTCTTCCAGAGTCCAGAGGCTCTTCCTCCTCTGACCACTCCAGGGAGATGCCCAGAGAACTCTGAAAATCGCCAGCCTGACCCTCTGTGGACTCCATCACCCCTTTTAACAACTCTGCCAGTGGCTGACCTCGTCTTGCAAGAACATTCTCACATGCAAATCCACAAAGCCAGGGAAAAAGGGAGATATTGGTGTAAAGCTTTGCAAGCAGTAACACAGTGCAAAGAACTGCACGCTCAAAATGGTTCCAAGAAGGGAGGAAGAAGTTAACATTTACCTGTCTGCTCCATAGACAGTTTGCACAGAAATGTTCCCTTTCACCCGAGTAAGAAAGATGAATGCAATGATTTCAGCTTGCAGGTATAGTCATTTAAAGATACATTATTATTTCATCTCAAAATTACTTCTTCTCCTGGGCTTTTAAAAATGCACAAATATTGTTCCAGATCGTTGTTGCACTAGAGTGATTTTGCACAGGGTGCGTGAACGAAAAGCCACATTAGTTACTTCTGACTTCATTCTAAGATCACACCTCCTGGCCCTCTTTACTGAACAAACGGTAGATTTCCTGAGAATAGCTTTCCTTGTATTTTGGTTGGCTCGATGTATATGGCCTCTCCAAGACCTCAATTACATAACCTGAGATTTCCACATTGCTCTTGACAGAAGAGTAGAAAAAAACTAAGTTATGTGGACAAATTTGAAACACATGATATGGAATCAAAAGAAGAGTGATGAAACACTTGTCTGAGTTAGTGGCAATCCAGTCTTGAGGTAGAATTTTTCTTAGCCAAGCAAACAGCTCAAAGTATTTGGCTATGCGTCCCTCTGTGTTGGCTCAAAATACACGTGGCACCGTCTCTCAGCAGCAGTGTATTCACAGCCACCTCTGGAACGGAAGCAGTAAACATCAAACTCGTGCTCCAGTCTGGAACTAAACTCATTTGTTTTTTTTTTTTTAAATTGAAATCTTTATTGGTACATTACATATACACATCATGATTGCACTCCACAATGAGAATTTGTACCAGTATATGACACAACTTGATTCTCATTTTTTCCCATCCCTTACCTACCCTACCACCCCCACCCCCTATATACATAAGTTTGTTTTCTTTCTTTTTTATTATAATCTCATTAGACTCGGTTTTAAAGCAGCTCTGGCTTGAGCATCCTAGAGAGCAAGCGAAACTTTGCAGAACCCAGCAGAAGCAGCAAGGCTTGGGGACTGCGCCGTGAGCGCTGATTTCGTCACTCCACCTGGATTAGGCCATTGCACTTCTCATGGTCCAGAGCAAGGTTACACTGTGTTCTGAGAATTCTGTATCATTTTGAACCATCTTTCTGGGGCTGTGGGCCCTTACATGTACCTGATGAAAATTATGTGTGTAAATAATCATTCTGGAAATTGTGACTATAATTTAAGTAGATTTTGGACCCATAAACTGACTCATAAGCGCCAGTGGCATATCCTTCTCTCAGAAATCTGAGAATGCAAATATT
Organism: Petromus typicus; assembly: GCA_004026965.1. Lineage (NCBI taxonomy): Eukaryota > Metazoa > Chordata > Mammalia > Rodentia > Petromuridae > Petromus > Petromus typicus. The sequence goes on along the minus strand of PVIR01012966.1, from coordinate 17,849 downwards.
CCAAAAATGTAAAGCAGTTTATCTTTTGGAATCTAAAATGCTCTCTGAAGCTTTGATCAGGACTATCTATCTTGGGTAATTTTTGTTTAAATTCATGAGACTTTTTATCCCCCCAAAATATGTAACTGTTACAGGAAACTTAACACTTGTAATCTTTCAACCAAAAATCTATAGCAATTTCACAAGTGAATGAAGTGTGAGATCAGTTCCACTAAAGCGTTTGAAGTGATTAGATCTCCAGGGTTCCAGCCTTATGAGCCCACTGGTCCATTGATGAGATCACCATTGTACGCCATCACGGGACACTGGGGGAACAGGAAGTGGAGTGCCTGAAGGGAGGGGAATGTGGGTGCTGCCCTTGGGAACCAGCAGGGGCCTGCACACACTGGCTGCCCTGAGGACACTGTTTTCCTCTGTCTAACCTCTGACCTTGAGGAAACATCCATTCTGACCTCAAAGCAGGCTTTTTTCAAAGAAATTAGTGTCTACTCGCTTTCCTGGACTGCCCAGCGATGAGTGAGGCAAGCTGATCAGACTGACTGAATTAGTCCGTCCTCACTAGGGAAATGCGCCTAGGGGTGGATGTCAGAGGACTTTTCAAAAATTGCAAATGACAAAATTTGGCTGTGACCGGCGTAAAGGGAAATGGAAGGCAATTTCCTCTATGGAGAACGGCTCCTTGATGAGAAAGCGAAAGGGCCCGGTCTGAGGAAGTTCAGAGGTCGGGCCACGGAACAGTAAGAATTCACACAAAAAAAGCTTCAAAACAGCTCTGCTGCTGACAGCCACCTCTGCTGTGTTCTGTCCTCTGGGTTCAGATTCCTGAAGGTTTGTGTTCCAGGGGGAACTGTGCACTTTTGAGTACTTTGCTGTATTCAAATCCTAATTCCAAGCACTGAAGAACATAAGTACATGTGGAGATAAGGTTTACACAGAGGGATTTAAATTCAAGTGAGGTCCCTCGGGTTGTCCTTGCTCCAGTGTAACTGGTGTTCTTCTAAGAAGAGAACATTTGGACACAGGTACAGATAGTGGAAAATCTCATGGACATGAAGATGGCCGTCCACAAAATAAGCAGAAAGGCCTCAGAAAAAACCAACCCAACCAATACCTAGACCTGGACTTTTAGACCCCGGGACTTGAGAAGGTAAATTACCATGCAGAACAGCATCGGCAAATTAATACATGTGATCTATCATTTTTCTTAAGACTACCTGTGATGAAGCAGATCTAATCTGTCAAGAGACAGGAGAAAAGTCTGAAGAAGAAAATGTGGCCCATAACACCAAATAACTGAAGACTCTTCATCAGAAAGGCAGATTGAATTCATCCATATTACTAAAGAAAAGACATTAGTATCATTGGAAATTCTGAGAAAATACAGAAGGGCCTAAGTACAATGAAGAGCTTCCCAACAGCTGGAGGGAAATAAACTGCCTTAAAATGCAGTTGTAGTTGTGGCTGACATATATGCGATTATCTGCCACAGACGAGGCGGGGTGCTGTGCCTCCCTGGGTTACGAGCCCTCAACAGCTTCACAAACAAGTGACCACCGTTATGGCCACTGTTAAAATGGTGACGGTAAAACAAAACGATGAAGCCAGACTTGGAAGCCAGGACAATCTGAGCTGCTATTCTGAGGGAATTCTTTCAGCTGTTGAATTCTAGAGGTCTTGTTCTTTTCTTGGCTCTCACCCAACTAGTCCATTCCAAGGGAAGGTAGAAAAGATGGCTAATTGTTAGTGAAGCACCCTGGAGGGCATGAGAGGGTTGACCTGTGTTTTGTATGACTTAAGCCAGTCAGAAACTGCCAAACAAATTCAAATATGGAGAGTTACAAGCTGCTGCACTGGAATCGTTCCCATCCACGTCGGAGGAAAGGCCCAGGTGTTCCGCGTTCCATACTGCAGACCATTAGGTTCTCTATGACAGAGTGAGTCGGCGTGAATTTCTTTGAAAAGAGCCTGCTTTTGAGGTCAGAATATGTTTAAAACTGTCCCCTATATAACTGTTCGTCTTGGGCTAGCGTCTGCCAACCCAAGCTGTGCGTTGGACACCTGGGAGAGCAGTTAGACAGTACAGGTGAGTCTGGGCCTCACGCCCAGACGGTACTTCAGTCAGTCTGGGATGGGGCTTGGGCATGGGTATTTTTAGAACTCTCCCCCTGCGTCTAATCTGCACCCAGGTTGGAGAAACAGTGTGTATGAACTGTTGATTTAACTACTCTTTCATGCTGAAACCCTACCCTTCTACAGATAGCTGCCTAATTCTTACTTCTCTGTTTAAGCCAGAGGTGTATCAGGTTCTGTCTCCACATCTGACCGTATTAATAAACCCAGCATCACATCAAACAACACAGACATGAATCCTCTTTTTTTTTTTTCAGTGCCTGTCAAGGAGATTACTGAACAAGTGATGTCTGTATCTTTTTATTCTAGACCACAACACTTTCATAAGCTAGTTGCTGACTTATTTGGCTTACAACTTTCGAACTTCACAATGAGGCAAATATGAGATACACTTATAAAAGCCATTCTTTGAACTTCTGAGTTTTCGTCTTCTCCTTGACTAGTATAAGTGGCACAGTGTCCTCTTGTGATGTGGGGCAGTGAGAGCCAGCAACACCTCCCAGCCAACTGTGTGACCGTGAGAATAAACAAACAGGACTCCCCAGTATACTCTGTTGCTGACTGTAATGTTTATTCAGTTAAATATTAAAGGCATTTTTGACTTATATCTTTCAACTTATAATGAGCCTAGCAGGATATAACATTATTGTATCAAGAAGCACTTGTACGTTGCTTGTTTAAAGAGGTCTTAATTTGATGAGAAATGGGACTTTAGTTCATGTGCCCGAACCTACTGTCACCATCTCGCTGCATAACAAACAGCTTCAGAGTCTCACTAGCAGAGTGTTAGGTGTTTTCTGTTTGTGTGCCTGGAATGAGCAAGGACTGTCTCCAGTACACACACGGGGTTGGAGAGAATAGTGAGCCACTCTCTGGTCCAGGTACCAAGCTGAAGTCCCCTGGCTTTGCCCACATTCCTCACCCCTTCCTGTGCGCTACTCTAACGCTATACTTACATAACTGGGTGAGCAGAAGTCCCCGGGCTGAGCCTGGTATTAAGGGCAGGCTGGTCACTCCATGCACTGGCATTGGAGGGCAGATCATGTGACTAGAGGGAGGAAGCCTGGGGCGGTACCTGTAATTCTACAACATGGGGGAGAGAATCTAAATCAGGTCCTGACATGGAATACAAGAACGAGAGAGACTTGCTGACAGTAAAACAAAATGTCAGACAAAATTTTAAAACAGAAGTGGGAGGACAAATAGTATGGCATGGTCAGCTTTGAATCTGCTAAGTTCCATGATAGGAAGGAAGGAACTGGATCCTAGTTTCTATTATCTCTTGTCTACCAAAAATATGACTGTTGAGCGTTGAGCTCTGTGGTATTTTACTACATGTAATATATTATAATTAAAGAAAACTGAAGAAAAAACATGTAACCATGAATACATTTCAAGCCAGGTAGTTTTATATCACAATAGGTCAGTGTGTTCACTGAGATGTCCAGGGATTAAAATGCATTCGTATTAGTCAATGTTATTAGTCAGATATTAGATTCTTTCCCGTCACTGGGACAGAATTGTGACAGACACAACTTAAAGGCTCAGAGGTTTATTTTGCTCATGATACCAGAGAGTTCAGTCCATGGCTAGAGGCGCCACAGAAAAAATGGGAAGCAGAAGGAGCAGGTGGAGGAAAAAGCACTCAACAAATGGCAGTCAGGAAGGAGAAAGACAGACAGACAATGACAGACAGACAGACAGAAACAGAGGGAGAGAGAAAACTACAACCTCCAGTTACTCACATCTTCCAACCAGGCCACATCTCCTGCCAGCACATGCAGCTGTGAACTCAGTAATGGAAGAACCCCCTCGAGGGTGCAGCACCCCATTACCCCGTCACCTTCCTGACGTGATATTTAGATCAAAACCACAATGTGAGTCAGTCACTAAGATGTATCCCTTAACTGCACTTGCTATATTCTTAAATCTCATAATGATTTGAAAATTGAATTTTAGCTACTATCCTATCAAATTTTATATTATTTGTTTACTTGATTTCATATAGTAAAATAGATATCTGGGATAATAGCATTAAAATAAGGAGTCTGGAACCTTCCTAAAAAATAACACCACGATTCCCTCTGTCTACTCAGTGTCAGCTGTGCATTTCTTGAAATAAATTTCCGTTATGTATAAGCACAAATAAAATGATTCCTACATATTTTGTCATCCCACATTTGGCCTGAATCTTGATCCAAATAACCAGATATAGATTTTTAACTTTGAAAAAAATACTTTAAATGATTTTGTGAAATTTATGACCCACTCGTTAGCTCCGGCCCCTCCTGTCCCAGCAGGGTGGGAGTGATCCGGAAATGCTAAGTTTCCCCAACAACTCCCCTCAGCACAGGGGAAGGAAGCTGGGGGACAGGGGGAGAGGACATGGAAAGAAAAGCAGCAGACTCCTGCAAGCGGGAGGCTTTTCACCAGTGCCCGGACCCCTTGGGGACATGAGAGTGTCAACCGTGAGACACAGAAAGTGGCTCATTCCCAAAGGGGACTTTAGTGAGAGTGGAAAATGAAGAAGGAAAGAGAAGCCAAGCTCATTTGGGGGCGCAGGAGGTGAGGAGACCGCGAGGAATCTAAGAACCTCCCTCCTCTGGTCCCGACGTTATGGCAGTATTTACCGTTGCCAGAAGTATAGAGACAACGCAAAGGTCCATCACCGATGATGAATACACAAAATGTGGTACACAGCACAGCACAGCACCGTGCAGGAATTCAGGCGTGCACGCGTGGGGACGTTTCCGCCCCGGGCCGTGGGTCCTGCCCACACCGACCGCTGACGCGCGTCCTGGCTTCCGTCCGGGCCGTGGGTCCCGCCGTAGCTGTGGAGGGAGCTCTGTCCACGCAGGAGGAGCTTCCGGGAGCCGCGCGCTGTTTGCTCCTGTGTCTGCTCAGTTTGGTCTCCCTCTGCTCGTCGTGGCCCAGACGCACAGGAGCAGAATTGCAACAGCCTCACCACGTTCCCATCACGAGCGAGGCGCGACCATCGAGGGAGGACAGGTGACACGACCAGGATGAGCTTTGAAAACTCCAGGCGAACGGACAGAAGCCAATCAGGAAGAGCCCCCCAAAACAGGAAACACCCTGACTGCCGGCAGACAGGAGTGACTGAGGGCGGAGGGCGGCCAGGGAGAGGACGCTAGCGAGCAGGATCGCTTTGCTGGGGTGACCAATGTGTTCACAAAGTAGGTGGTCGTGACGCTGTACATCGCTGAACGTACTACATAACACGGAGGTGGGTGCTGCGAAAGGGTGAAATTTATTGCGCTCATTACATCTCAGTAGAATATTTTTTTAGGATTTTTTGAGACAGGGTTTCGCTTTGTAGTTTAGGCTGGCCCTGAGCTCAGCCTCAAACTCACATCACAGCAATCCTCCTGCCTCTGCCTCCCCAGGGCTGGGATTACAGGCGTGAGCCACCACGCCCGGCACTGTGGTATGTGGTACTGGTTGCTGCTGGGCGTGAGTCTCCACGCCCAGTATGGTATGTGGTTACCGGGGATCGAACCCAGGCCCTGTGCTCGCAAGACAGGCGCCTGAACCAATGGGCTAAACCCCCGGCCCTAGAATTATTTTTAAGTAGAGGAAGAAGCCCATGGAGAGAACCAGCCAACGGGAAGGCGGTGACTCTTGGGGAAGGGTGTGAAGCGCAGGGACAACTAAGAAAGGCCGCTGCCCAGACAGGTTAACACGCTGCAGGGCTGGAGACCAGTTATAGAAGAAGCAGAGCACGGGCACCACGCGGAGACCCAGCACTGGAGGAAGCTCAGGCAGAGCATCCCAAGTTCATGCCCAGCGTGGGCCGCCTAGCGACATAGTGAGACCCTGTCTCAGAATCAAAGTTGGGAATGTCTGAGGTGTGTCCCGGCGTGAGGGCTCCGAGCTCAGCCCGGTTCGGCAATCCCAGCCCCAACACTCCCAAATGTCGAGCAGAGGAGAAGGAGAAAGAAATGGAGGTGTGGAAGAAGGGGGAGGAGAGAAACTAGGTAGCTCATCACTCTGAGCTCAGGGCAGAGGGCCTGCAGGTGCCACAGAGAGAAGAGGAGCAAGCGGCACACTCCGTGCAGCGAGCAAGACAGCAGAAAGGCCCAAACAGACAAGCAGTGGGAAATCCTGGGCAGAGAAGCCCTGGAAGAAAGCTCAGCCGGACACGACCTGCGCAGAACGGAAGACGTGCTGGGCTGGCGGAGCTCGGCTGTGGTTCAGCTACTCTGGAGGGCAGGGAGGGAACTGCTTGAGGCCCGGAGTTTGGACAGGTCTGGGCAACGCCTGAGACTCGGCCTCTTAAAATATTACACACACACACACCTAAGAACACGACTAGATTAAAAAACCAACATCCCAGAATCACGGCCCTTATGATTGATTTTCTAAACACTTTACTGCTAGCACACAATAACACCATTATCGTGCTAAGCAAAAAGGTGTGCAGTAAGTAATGTACACTACATGATGACAATCATTATTTTAAAGTGACTGGACAATACATTTTTAAAATCTTTTTTATGTTCTTGCATTTCCCAGGTTTTCTACCATATGCATATATTACTTGTACATGAAATCCACAATAAAATTTGTATTTTTGAAGATAATGGTTTCTAAGTTCCAAATTCCATGTAGACGTAACAGACTTTCCGTCTAAATGGCAGACTCAGAAAGGCTACCTAGGGGTTTGTTTTCCTTCCTCCCAAAATCTCATTTTAAGTTTCCAAAGAGATAAACCATAACAGTGGAAGAAACTAAAGAGTAAGGTCCTTGGCGAGCCAGGTGCCGCAAAGGACTGCAGCGCGCACAGCCATGGAGCCTGGACTGGGAAAGGCAGAGCCAGACCCGGCCCGCACACGAAGCACAGGATGCCGGGAAGCAAGCCGCCAACGTCCCTCCTGAGTTTCCGGGTCGGGTCAGCACCGCCACTGATCCAAGGTAAGCTGTGCGTCACTGGAGAGATTCCTAGGGACAGTTGTGCAGAGTCATGAGGCACTGAAATTGTGACATTTCTCGTTAAAATAAATCATGAAAATCAGTTTGCTAACTAAATCAGAAACACTATAATGGTGGGGTTCTTGTAAGCCACCGAGAGAATGAAGCTATAGAAGAAAATTCTACCCATTTAAGACAAAACTTCAGTTTAAAAGATAATTTCTAGACAAAAACACCAGGTGAGGATAGCAAAACCAGACCGCAAGAGTCGAAACTAAGCATTGCCCACTTTTTGGGGATTAGAAAAAAAAGATAACGCTATCCAAGTTACTGAGTCATATATATCCTCGACATCAAAACTGGACAAGGAGAATACAAGAATAGAGAATAAGCCTATTTCACCTTTGAACCTGGTGGAAAATCGTATCAACAATATCTAAAAATACCAATGTAGCCGGACACCAGAGTGGATCTTACTCGGAGCGTGCTGTTTCCATGTTAGAAAAATTCTAATGAAATCAAACACTGCAAAGTTCAACTAGGAAAAATTTGAACTTACTTTATAATTGAACATGCTTTTCTAAAGTTCAAATACACTAATTAAGTAAAAAATAAAACTAACAAATTAGGACTGGAAGACACAGGTCTTTCCTTGTCCATCACCTTTACTTCTCTCCTAAAAGAGTCCACCCCTACTTACTCTCTTGAGACAGCCGCAGTGGGGATTTTAATTTCAAAATCAAATTATTTGATATTCCTCTGTCCACACACAGGTGAAACTTCCCTGAAGCAAGCTGATAATGGCGATCTCATTGTTGATGATGACTTTGAATGTGAGACACCCATGTCATCTTGTTCAGAGGAGTGGAAGACTTCTTCATTTTGAGAAAATCGCAAAAATTCCCATTTCTGCTTCAAAATATTATTGCTTGAATAAGACACTCAGAACTGTGGTGGCCTTTGGGGGACTATGAGAACTGATAAGAATCCTTAGATGCAAATAGAGAGAGAAAGAAAAAATGAGGGGACCCAGCCCCTGGACGCATTCAGAAAGCACTGAGCCCTGGGGCTTCCTGAAACTCGGATGGTCTTAAGGTTTTTACAAAGCTCACTGCCTGCAACATGTAAGCTCGTGATAACAAGGCTTTGTAGAATTTAGAAGTAAAAACATCCTTAGTGACTCAAAAGAGAATCCTTGAGTCAGCCTGCCCATTCTGCCACAGCAAAGCCCTGTAGATAGCTTGGTGGCAGCAGCAGAGACTGGATCTCCACAGGCCTGGAGGAGCAGGCCTGAGGTCAGGGCGCCAACAGGCCGGTTCTTATGTGGCTCCTTCCGGCTTTGCCCATGGCTGCCATATCCCTGTGTCCTCACAATGGGCCAGGGTGGGTATGGGAAGGGCAAACCCTTTTCCTCTTATCAAAAGAGCATTAAATACCATTATAGAAATCCCACTCGATTTCATACAAACCTATAATCTGCTGAAGGCCCCATCTGCAAACATAGTTGGTGTTAGGACTTCAACATATGAATTTTGGGTGATAAAACCATCCAGCCCATAACAATTCTTTCGAAGTAGTACATGTTTGCAGTACATAACACGTCTTAATTCTTCTAATGTCCCCTCCTCCCCTCTCCCTTCCTCCTCCATCCATCTCTTGATCCATTTTCCATTTGCAAAAGATGCATTTCCTGGTGTGCTATTATCTCTTTTATTTCTCTCCTTAAATCACATGTACTATGGATTTCTCACCTAAGGGAAACCAAGCAATGCTTCAGCATATGTGTCTGATTTTAAAAGTTATTTTAATGGTATAAAGATATTTATGCAAAGCCCAGAGTAATTACTATATTTATGAGGGAAATTATAGAAACAACACCAATACAAATAAGACCTGAGCAGAGATGACTGATGTTGCCTCCATTTGAATGAGAGCCCAGAACTGTAAAGGAATAGAAAAGGAAAGGGCTGGGGAGTTAGCTCAGTGGTTCCAGTGACTGTCTTGCAAGCTCAAGGACCCAGGTTCGATCCCCAGTAACTACATACAACATTGGCATGGTGACTCATGCCCAGCAGCACCAGTACCACATACCACAGTGCCGGGCGTGGTGCCTCACGCCTGTTATCGCAGCACTCAGGAGGCAGAGGCAGGAGGATTGCTGTGATGTGAGCTGGAGGCTGAGCTCAGGGCCAGCCTGAACTACAAAGCGAGACCCTGTCTCAAAAAACCTAAAAAAAAAAAAAAATCCGAAAAGGAAAGATGTGTAAGAGCTAAGGGGAGTGTGAGAATGACCTTTCAAAGATGGTATGATTATCTACACAAAAGTACAAAATTTTCACTCTTGATGTCATTATAAACTGGTAATCATTTTGAAGGATAATTAGGTGGCATCTAAAGCAGAAATGTGCAAAATCTAACCAAGAATACCCCTTTCAGAAATCATTCCTGCAGAAAATTTTTGAAGTAAGAGTTCATACGCGCACAGTTGCTCATTCTGGCATGGTCTGTAGCAGGAGTCCAGTGGGAAGCACCGAACGCTGAGCCGGTAGAGCAACAACGAAGCTGGGGTTCACACAGACGGTGTGATACTGCGCGTGCCCAGGGAGAGGACGTGAGCGCCTTTCCATGTTTGTCTGCTTTCATCTGCTCTGTGCCACCTCCGTTCCACACCATCCTCGGAGGAAGGCAGGCTGAAAACAACCACATTCTCATTATCGCCTGGCTCTATGCAAGAGATGGAGTGACCCCAGCCCAGCCGGAAAGACAGACAGACAGACAGACAGAGGAGCTGGTCTGTGAAGCCTTTCGTAGTCAGGGCCTCTTCACCAGAAGGAGGCAGTGACGTAGGGAGAAGGGTACCCTCGGACTGAGGAGAGGTCTCCGAATGGCCCGTCCTAGGAATGAACACTCCTGAAAACCATCCCGGGCAGCTCATGAGCTTCTTCCAGCTTTAAAGGGCCTGTTAACACTGAGCCACAAGAAAAAATAATACTCCGGAGGGTTTTCCCTCCCCTCGGTGATGGGATTAACATCTGAAACCACTCAAGTTCTTCTCCAATGGGGAAGACTTAAACAAGAAAAAGCTTTCTTGACCGTTTAAAAGAACCTACTCGTTTCGTAATCTGGACTTTAATTTCCAGCAGTGCGCTCCTCCCAGGTCTGATTCTGTAGCATCTCCCGGGACTGTCCTTTTCTTTTTCTCCTCCAGGCCGCTTACTTTGATGTTAGCCTCCATCTCACTGGTGGACAGGCACCAGTTTTTGAAGTATTTTGAAAAGCTTTGCCTGCAAATAGTGGAAATACCCTTGCCTTGTGCGGACTGGTCCTTTGATGGGGAAAAAATCTGACAGGGTTTGGACACTGACAGCTTTGCTTACAGTTCTTCTGCCAGGTTTCATCGTCAAAATTTGTCTTTTCTTCCTCTTTTCTTACTCTTTCTTTAATATGTCCCCCTCCCTTTGATCTCGGTGTGCTCTTCTATGGCAATTTGATTTAATTTTCATCTAGAGAAAAGGGAAGCTACTGAAAACTAATGAAAAGAAACACTGAGTAGAGTAAAATCTCTCCCATTGCAGGCAAGCAGGCCAGGCAGACTCTGAATCGCCTGTGTCCTGCCCATGAGATGTGTCACTTCCAGCCACACAAAGCAGGATTATGAATTTGTGGGTACAGTTTTTTAAAAAAAATAGGACCCTAGGGTTGACTCAAAATATTCCCTAATTTAATGCTGCTGAGCTCTCTGTAGACTTAACACTTAAACCCACCCTTTATCCTTACACGTTTTTTTGCTTTCTGTGTTTCTGGGGATGGAGCCCAAGGCCTCACACTTGCTAGATAAGCACTAACGCTGAGCTCCATCACCAGCCCTCGTCAACCACTATGAAAGCACGGCTGTGAGACTGAGGACCTCAGAAGCCTCAGTCACGTGCAGATACTTGTATTTGACACTTGCAGAGGGGAGGGACAGATCTCTTCCGGGAAGGTGAGCACCGGCACCAGTTTGCAAGCAGGTTTGGTTCTGCATCCTGTTTGTCCTTCATGGAAACAGAGGCCCCGTGGGGCTGGCGGATTGGTACTGCTTCTAATGACGTGCCACGGAGCTGGCAAGCCCAGGTCAGATCAGGAGTTTTCCGTGTGAGAGGCTGGTTAATATTCCTGCCGAGCCCGGCTTCCACGGAGCAGGAAAGTAAAGTGCTTACTCAGGCAGAGAGTCTGCACAGTCCCTCAGCAAAGGGTGCAGAGGTGACAGCTCAATCCACCACACTCCACATTTTCTCTTTGGGTACTGGAGATCGAACCCAGGACCTCATGATTTCCAGGCAGGCTGCTGAGCTAACCCCTGTCCAACCTCATTTTCATTATCCATTCTTCTGTTGATGGATGTACAGGCTGCTCCCGGATTTGGCCAGTAGAGGTTCTGCTGTAGACATGAGTACACACACCTGATTTATTAGGCCCCGGCTGGCTTCCGAGGAGTCACCCAGCCCTCTGCTATCACGGCCCAGCTCTGTCCCCAGCATAGCCGTCCTTTGCCAGCGCCCTTCCCGGGTCCCTCCAAAGAGGCTGTGGGAGAGGGTGAGAGCAGCACTCTTCCCCCTTCCTGCCTATGGCAAGTTGGAGCCTGGAGCTCTTTTGTCATCTGAAAATCCTCTTCCTTTGATCTAACATGGCAGCACATGCGCAAGCGCAGATGTTTCATAACCTGTTGGGTTTTGATGGAGCTAATTACAGATGATTCCAAACGTGCCAAAAGCCACAGCTATGGGTCTTGGTGAAGCGTGTCTGCTTCTCCCCACACCTAACTCAGGGCTCTTGGGGCTCACCAGACATCAGTGAGGCCACCAAGCCACATCCCTGAAAGTCACTTTCACCAGGTAAAAATATCTGCTATTCGCTTTGTCTTGATGCGTTCTCCCATGGATTGTCCCGTTTTCCTGAGGCCATTTTTGTAGGTCTTCCAAATGCAAAGATATTTTTCATTTTCATCTTCTACTGATTTGAAATGAAAACAGATTTATTGATCAAGTTTGTAGCTTCTAGGATTTTAGGTTCTTGACATTCCCTATGAATAATGCTTACAAACTGACCAGTTCTTTTCTAAGCTTGTTTCTTGTCAAACTTTTTTCATGAACAGGGAGCCAAGCTGTTCACATTGGCAGTGTTCTGAGCTGACAGTCCCTGGCCAGCACCAGCGATACAGTAGACACACTTCCGGCTTCTGAGTAACTGAAAGTTCTACTGAATATGTCACAGTCACAGGAAACAGAGATTTTTTGTTTTGTTATTTTCCTAGCTTTTCTAACCTCCCTAATAAGAAGTACAGGAAAGTCCCAAGACAAAGGGGTTGGCTGTAATATCCATAATTGATAGGAAATAAAAAATGGCAAAGAATAATCCAATTTATCCTACATTGCTGTATGTCAAGTCACTTTGTAAGATTCCTCTTATAAAAATGATAAAAGTCAAAGAAGCAGTATAAATTTAATGTGATGACGTTGTTTTGGTTATACCGAAGCAGAGCCTCATTTTCTTCTCCATGTGACCTTAGTCCTGCGTGCCAGGTGGCGACTCTAGCCTTAGTCTGAGTCTGAGTCACTCTCTTCAAAGCGCTCGTTAACTTCACACCTTGTGGGGTCTCCGCACACACGTGGCACGGACCTGCTCAGTCCTACCTTCCCTCCTCTCTCTGTTCCAGTGAGCATAGCTCAGGGCTAGTGTGAGTGCCCTTGGGAATACACTTGAGGCCACACTCATGTGAAATAAATAGGACACACGTGTGTAAATGCCACATTGTTTCTCTGGTGTGAGAAACTGGACGTGGAAATGAGATCCAAAATGAAAGACGATGAAATAGGAAGAAAATATGCAAAGGAAAAGGGAAACTAGGAGAGGAGTTGGGGAAAGGAAAGAAAAAATGAGAAAAGAAGGAAAAAAGTGGAAGCAGAGCTTTTATTAGTAAGGAAAGATGGGAGGGTAGAGGGGGATAGCCAGGGACTGGGAAGGAAAAAAGAACCAAGATCTACCAAGTACAGCACAAATTCCCAATGATGAACGTGATCATGATGTGCTCCTAAAACGCCGATAATCCGGCTCCGATGACCCAGCGTCTGCTCACAGTGATCACTGCGACATTATTTTTGACACCACACAGAGCCTTTGAGACTCTCTCTCCGCTCAGGTGCTACTGAGACAGTGCTGCGATCCCCGCCCTGCCGGGAACTCTGCTCCGAGGGCCACTGAGGGTCTCAAGGAGGTGACACTGTCTGAAGAGCTTAGCTCAAGATGTAAGTGAAGGCTCCGCCACTGCTGGTTTTCTTCCCGCCCCTTTCCCTTTTAGATTAGAGTTCCGTGGTCCGCCGTGGGCACTGATCGGCTCATTCTGCCTTCAGGTGGAACATCCGTCCAGCCGGCCTGGGGAGTAGTTAGGAACTGAGAGATTTCCCATCTGTAGAGGAGCTGCCGCAGCCCGCGCTCACCGCGCTCCACTGGGCCTTGGCAGTGTGAGCGCCTGCGACTGCCTCCTCCGCCCCCACCGTTCTGGGAATTCTGCTTTTCCAGTCTTGCTGTTGGAATTTTCATACTACAAATTAGGACACAAAGAGATCAAGTGGGCCAGAGGTACAGGAGGAGGACAAGAGAAAGTTTTAGCTTTCTAGGTCAATAGTGGGTTCTCATTTGCAGAGGATCCAGGTAACGAATAAAGCAGAAATCAAACTGCGAAAAGAATCCAAAACCAGGTGGACTGCAGAGGGGTTAGACCGTGAGCGAGGCGGCATCTGCAGGAGTACATACCTCAGTGCGTCACCTCTCCCTTTATGGGTGCAAAGGACAAATCCTTCTTTTCATTAGAAAGTTCATGGGAAGGTCCTGAGGCTGAAGAACGGGCTTCTAGCAAGAAAGTGCAACACCTGTAGAACTTCTGGGGGATCCTACCGTGTCTGTTACATTGAGATGGAAAATAACAGTTTTACTTTCTGAGACATCAATTTTATTGGGAATCTGCAATAAGAAGGAGCTATTTTGATATTATTTATGCTTCACATATATAAGTCTCATAAGTGCTATAATTTTAAAAATAAACTTTTCTCTCTGAGGGAAAAACTTTATCTTGTAGTCTGGCTTGATTTAACACTCTAAAGTCTGTGCATCAAAGAACTGGAGGACAGCTTCCAACACAGCCACCAGTAGGAAAATACGAACTCTGAAGAGAAATGAAAAGCTTCTAAATTAAAATGCTAAAAGATGTAAAAATAATCTCCAAACTTTATCAAACATGATTTCTAGGTATTTATAATTTTTACCATCATCCCTGAATAGAAACCATGAGACTATTAGGCAAAACAAAATTAATGAAATAGCCATTTCTTTAAGGGTATATAAAAATATATAGGACAAATTCCTTTCCATGGCCTAAATGCAGCCTTAACTGGATGTGGAAAGATCAATTCTATAGCTTATCAAGGTCACTCTCAACATTGAGTAAATAATTTCTGAATAAATAGTACTTAGTGTAAATAAACTTTTTTATTTTTTTAGGTTTTTTTGTCTTGTTTTGTTTGAGACAGGGTCTTGCTTTGTGGTTCAGGCTGGCCCTGAGCTCAGCCTCAAACTTACATCACAGCAATCCTCCTTCCTCTGCCTCCCGAGTGCTGGGATTACAGGCGTGAGCCACCACGCCTGGCACTGTGGTATGTGGTACTGGTTGCTGCTGGGGTGAGTCTCCACACCCAGTATAGGTATGTGGTTACTGGGGATCGAACCCAGGTCCTTGTGCTTGCAAGACAGGCGCCGAAACCATTGAGCTAAATCCCCAACTCGTAAATAAACTTTTTGTGAAGATTAATCAAACATACTGCTCCTTGCTACACTTTGTATTAAGTATCTTCCCAGGGCCCAAATGCTAAAGGTTTGGTCCCTAACATGGTCTGTTGCAAGGTGGTAGAGATGTGGAGTTCAGACCCAGTGAGAGGTCTTAAGTCATTGAACGAGTGTCCTTGGAGGGGTAGTGGGGCTCCAGCCCTTTTCTTTGGCTTTATTTCTTCCTAGATGAACAGTTTTTCTCTGTCACCAGAACCCTACCATTGCCATTGGCACCTCAACCCCCACAAAGACCAGAGCAATGGACCTGTCTCCCATGGACCATACCCTCCAGAGCCATGAACTAAAATAAACCTCCTGTCTTTATAAGCTGATCATCACAATTATGTGCTATGATGGAAAGCTAACGAACACACTCCTTCCATTCCATTTTCTAAGCTTCGGTTGAAATATTCAGAAATATGGCCGATCAGATTAGCTCTTTGGAAGAAAAAATAGGCAGTAGGATTCTTGAGCCCTGTTGTCCTGGCAGTTTTGGAGAATTTCAATTCATTTCTATTAACTTCTTAAAATTCATACCCTTGTGTGTTTAAAAAGTTATTTTCCTGTCATTTTGGTATATCAACTAGTGGCTCAATTAAAGATCTATTTTGATTTCTGGATCAAGTACAGGAAGATTTATCAAAAATCTGTAACATGAATCGCAAACATCTTTTTTTTTTTTTTTTGAGACAGGGTCTCGCTTTGTGGTTCAGGCTGGCCCTGAGCTCAGCAATCCTCCTGCCTCTGCCTCCCGAGGGCTGGGATTACAGGCGTGAGCCACCATGCCCGGCACTGTGGTATGTAGTACTGGTTGCTGCTGGGGTGAGTCTCCACGCCCAGTATTGTATGTGGTTACCGGGGATCGAATCCGGGCCCTTGCACTTGCAAGACAGGCACTGGAACCACTGAGCTATATCCCCGGCCCCATTTTTTTTTCTTATCTAGCAGTTTAAGGGTGACCAAGCATCTCAGCTTGTCCCAAACTAAAGGGATTACTGAGACCTGTGACTTTTAGCACTAAAGATAAGACAGTTGATCACCCTACGCTTTAGTAACATATTTTCCAGTGTGTGTCTTTGTGTCTCTGTACTCACATGTGGGCATACATACATCCAGGTACATTTGTCATTATCATTTTCAGAAGGCAGAATAGCACCCCGACAAATATAAACCTTTTTCCAATTTATAAACTGTAATAAACTACACCAAAAAACCCATACTAAGTTATTTATCCCCCATTTTTAAAAACAAGGAAAATTCTAATGTTTGATATATGTTTCATAAGTCAGGAAGAATTCTCCAAATGAAATTATCTGGTCTTGATGATGGTACAAGTAAACATTTCTTTTTGTTTTTACTACTGGGGATCAAATTTAAGGCTTTTACACAAAACTATGTGATCAGCCTCTTTTTTCACGTGTGTGTGGGTGTGGGTGTGTGTGTGTGTATGTGTGTGTGTGGTACCAGGGATCGAACTCCTTGTGCTCCAAGGTAGGCAAATTACCACTTGAGCTGGATCGCCCCACCCCCTTTACTTTTGTTTTGAGACAAAGTCTCAATCAGTTGCTGGGGCTGAGCTTGAACTTGCGGTCTTCCTATGCTGACCGTCTGGAAGGCAGGGATTACAGGTGCATACCGCTGCTTCGGCTCAGGTCAAGGCCTGAAATCGAGCTTCCCTTCAGTCTTTGTGAACCTGCATTTTAGGAGTAAATTAGCCTTTGATCCTGTTGACAGCCTGCAGTTGACTGAACAGCTCACCGAGGCTTTCTGTGAGCTCAGGCTCATCCAGTGTCACGGAAGACATTTTCACTTTTTGTCGATTCATTTTTTTAAAATGCCCAGCAAACTATAGAATTTGATTTATCTGCTTTTTGCAAGTATCACTTCAGTGTAAGACAGTTGATTCTTCTCAACTTATAACTTCTCAGAGGAAAAAATATTGCAGGGATATAAAACAGATCAACTCTGATTTTTTTTTAGATTGAAACAATGAAAATTCACACAATATAACTATACACACAAAAGAGAGCTCACCAACACATGTACAGTACAATACATTAGCCAGACACAAAGTAAGCTTTTAGACTAAAAACACAGAGTTAATGGGAAAAAATTAAATATTTATGTCAGGTTTCCAATATGACTATTCATTAGGAAACCAAAAAGCCCCAGTGTGGTGAAAGAAAATTTTATCTTGCACAAGAATAAGCCCCATGAGGAGAGAAAGGAGAACTGATTTAGGTTATCATTGTCCATCCCTAATGAAATTACTGAGCCAGGTGAAGACAATCAACTAGCGTTAAAAGCATTAAATGCATGAATACTGGGGTCTCCCCGCTCACAGAGGCCCAAGTAACACTGAAGATCTCTTTCTAGCCACAGGAGACATGGAGATGTCAGATTTTCATCACCCTGATCCTGTGACAACTCGGTTTCATTTACAGTGGGATCCTCACACATTGTGTCTCCTGCTGTGACACAGTGACTTGAAGGGTACCATGTGTGACATATTCTACCGAAATGTGTACGGTCAATCCAGCACACTTTTAGATGTAACTTTCAGTATATAAAATAAACAGAATGGAGAAAAGATCAGATGCTCCCTGCAGAATGCAGCCCAGCAAATAAGAAAATGAGTCATCCTATGGGACTGGTCCAGTCCATCCCACAGGCCACGTGGAGCGGAGAGAAGTGAGGGGTGAGGCTAAAAGAAAAGAAATGAGAGGCAAGTAGCTTCCATGTGTGGCTTTGGATTGGACCTAAGTTTGAATAGACTAGTGCTAAAGGGTACTTGGGAGTAATTAATGAATCTTAAAATGAAGAGATGACGGGCCGGGGAGTTAGCTCAGTGGTTCCGGCGCCTGTCTTGCAAGCGCAAGGGCCCGGGTTCGATTCCCCGGTAACCACATAACAATACTGGGTGTGGAGAC
>PVIR01012965.1:0-43317 GCA_004026965.1 Petromus typicus | reverse complement strand
TTTTTTTTTTTAATTTTAGTTTTTTTATTAGAAGATATTTATGACATATAATAATTATGTTCATCTTAGGGAACTGGCATATACACATGTTGTATCTTAGTAATTTTTTATTTCTCATTTCCCTCTTGCTGAATCTCATTCCCATTTTCTCTAGCCCATCTCCAAACGCCCTTCCCATCACTACAAAATCTACCTCTCCCTGTTTCTTATCATCTTTATTTTATTTTGCTCTTTAAATTATTTTTATTTTGGGTTTTTTATAAGAGAAAACCATGTGATATTGAACTCTGTGTGTGTGTAATTTATTTCACTTAACGTTATGGTCTCAAGGTGCATCCAACTTCCCATAAGTGACACAAAGTTCCAATCTACATTTTTGAGTTGAGTTTTATACCTAAATGAATCATAGTGAATAAATCTAAACGGGATCAGGTTCTTAATACTTAAATCATTCTCAATCTAAATAATTTTTAATGATAAGTTAAATGAAGGTATCTCTCTTGAGTGAATAATTTTATCAGCTGACAAGCCTAGGTGAAAGGTTATAAATAGTAGGCAGAAGTTAAAACTGAGATTGAAAACGGGGAGTTTTTTAAAAAATTGCTATAATAAAAATCAAATTCAAGAGAAGTAACTTTGAAAATAACCCGACAGACCTAGCTGATGACAGCTTGTAACTGGCATATTGAGTTGTATATCTTAATGTCAGCCTCTTTTCATGCATTCAGCGAATGAAAAGGTATTTTTCTAACCTCTCAATTAATCAGCTTTATCTGGTCACATTTCTTTTTAATAGGCAATAACTCTAATATTTTCTAGTGGATCTAACTCATTTTCATTCCTTTTTATTCTAAAACCATAAAAGTCTAAAATAACAACAAAAATCCAATCATACACTAGAAATGTATTTTATAAACCAACATTTTAAGGATGTGAAAACCCATTTTAGGCAAGTATTTAACATAGAGCCTATTTTCAATCCCTTTGATGTGTTTAATCTTAAGGATGAGAGAATTTTGACATTGTCTTTAAAATTTATAATCATCAATACTGGCAATATAATTATAGGTTTTTTAAAAGACCTTAAAATATATTCAGAAAATAAATTTCTTTATGCCTCCAGGCATATATTTCAAAAGGGACTGTAACTTTTGATTATAAATTTAATAATATCATTAAGAAAGAAAAATTTAAACAATGAAAAATAAAATTCACATATATTTTTAATAAACATAACCACTATCAACGTTTTATGTGTTTCTTTTTAGTCTTTTTTTTCTATACACAGATTTGTAGTTGTACATACAATGTTCTTTCTTTTTTTTTCCTACTAAAACTTAGATCATGGAAGAAATTCAATTTTTCAAGGAACTTGGATAAATACTGATAGCCATTGATAGTTATTTGTGCTTTATTCTCTGTAAGCACTGCTTTAAAAGAAAACATGAAGTTAGGGATTGGTGATCTGTTTATTGCCTATCCCTTGCATAGGTCCAGTGATCAACTAAAAAATACCACACAATACAGCTACTCTTCAAGGTAATTTCACTTCTCACCTTTTGAGCTGCCAGATGCAGGGCTGTTCTCTGGCTATGGTCAGCTTTATTGACATCTGCTCCTGCCTTCAGGAGGGCATCTGCACAGTCCAGTCTGTCAGCCAACACACAGTACATAAGTGGTGTTCTCCCAAATTGGTCTTCTTTGTCTTTAAGAGCAGAGTTTCCTGCAAGAGACAGAGTGGTTTTTGATAGCTGTTATTACTAACATAAATAGAAACAACATTTACTAAGTAGATATTAGCATTCTTATGTTATAGGAAATTAAAGTTCAGAGAAGTTAAGCAACACATATACATTCTCACTAAAAGTAGGTAATGAAACTAGAATTCAAATTGATAACTTAAAAAATCATTCTTCCTACTATACTAAGTAACATTTTGAGATATGAACCTCTACCTGTACTTCCCTCAGTCTTTTCTTCTGTCAACAAATACTTACTTAGTGCCAATTATATGTTAGGCACTTTGTAGATTTTTATTAGTGATACAAAATCTGCACGGATACAAAAGAAATGAATAACACTATAGAGCAGGGGGATCTAGTTGATACTTATTGAACACTGTCTAAAGATACTCAAATATAATTTTTAAACCACCATGGAGATTTCACCAAAAGAGACTATATGCTGGTTCATAAAATTAAAAGATTTAAAGAACAGAAGTTGTGTCAAGTATTTCTCCAATGACAATATAATTGAACTAGAAATTACTGACAGAATGATAACAGGAACAAATACTGAGGAATTAAATGATACACTTCTAGATAATTTATAAGACAAAATTACAGGGGAAACTTAACAACATAATTTAGGGAATGAAAATAAAAGTACTGTTGTAAGTGCTTACCCTATACAGAAAAGAAGCTTCAAAAAAGATACATGGGGCTTATTACTTGTATTTTAAAAAAAGAATAGTTTTGAGTGAATGACCTATATTTCTACCTCATTATATTAAGGAAAAAGAGCAAATATATACTAAAATTATTAAAAAGAAACTATTACAAAAATGAGGACAGAGATGACTGAAATGAAAAATCACAAAAAATAAGAGAAAACAAATCAATGAAGCTAAGATTCTTGTAAAATTAAAACTGAAAAATTTGTAACTGGATTGATCATTAAAAACAGAGTAGAGTTCTACAGTGTATGACAGATATTGTGAAACTGAAAATATTCAAAGGGAAATGGTGGGTAGTGGTAAGTGGCAAGGGGAAAGAAAAAATATGAGGGTTAAAAAAAGGGAAACAAAGCTTATGTACATAGAGAGTGGGTATTGCAGGTGGGTAGGGGAATGGAAAAAAATGAGAATTAAGTCATGTCATACACTGGTACAAATTCTCAATGTTGAGTGTGATTATGATGTGTATATAAAATGTACCAAAAAAAGACATAAATTTCCAATATCAAGTATGAAAGAGGGGTTGTTACTAGAAAGCCTAATGGTATTGCAAGAAAAACAAGGTAAAATCATAAATAGTTTTATACCCATAAACTTATAAGGCCAGATGTGATAGTGCATGTCTGTAATCCCAGCACTAATCAGGGTAAAGCAGGAGGATTCCTGGGAGTTCGAATCCAGCTGGATTTACATAGTAAGTTCAAGGCAAACCTGAATTGCACAGGAGACGTTGTCTCAAAACAAACGATATATAAAGAGCTTTAAAAAAATCAGCCCCTCCAATTTAAAGGCTCAATTGAAAACTGGACATCTGAAATGAATAGACACTTTTCAGAGGATGAAATAAAAGCAGCTAAGAAGAATATGAAGAAATGCTCAACATCACTATTCATTCGAGAGGTGCAGATAAAAACAACACTGAGATTTCATTTCACTCCACAAAGAATGGCTGTTATCATGAAATCAACCAACAACAAATGCTGGCAAGGCTGCAGGGAGAAAGGACCATTTCTCCACCATTGGAGGGAATGCAGACTAGTGCATCCACTGTGGAGATCAGTGTGGAAATTCTTCAGAAACTAGGATTAGAGTCCCAGTCAACTGACTCTGCTTTTCCCTTCTAGGTCTACACATGAAAGAATTAAGATTCATATCACAGCAACATATGTGCACACATGTTTATAGTGGCTCAGATTGTGATAGCCAAATCCTGGAAAAAACACAAATGCCCATCCACTGGAGACTGGATAAAGAAGATACATATATATATATATATATATATATATATATATATATATATATATATATATATATATATATTTTTTTTTTTTTTTTTTTAGGGTTTTTTTTTTGAGACAGGGTCTTGCTTTGTGGTTCAGGCTGGCCCTGAGCTCAGCCTCAAACTCACATCACATCAATCCTCCTGCCTCTGCCTCCCGAGTGCTGAGATTACAGGCATGAGCCACCATGCCTGGCACTGTGGTATGTGGTACTGGTTGCTGTAGGCGTGAGTCTCCACGCCCAGTATGGTATGTGGTTACCGGGGATCGAACCTGGGTCCTTGTGCTTGCAAGACAGGCGCCGGGACCACTGAGTTAACTCCCCGGCCAAGAAGAGATTTTTAAAAAATATATAAAATGTAGTATTACTCTGCCATAAAGAATGACAAATTTGAGTCACTTATACTCAAATGGATGTATCTTAAGGACATACTCGTAAGTGAAATAAATAGGTCGCAGATGTTAAATACCATATCTTTTTTCTGATATGAGAAACTGAAGATGTAAATGAGTTCTAAAATGTATGCTAGATATTGTGAAATAGAAAATATTCAAAGGGAAAAAGGGGTAGGGATAAGTAAAGAGAAGAAAGAAAAAATCTGAGGTGAAACAAGAAGGAAAGCTTATGTATATAGAGGCGCCAGAGTGTTGTAGGATAGGCAGGAGAATAGTAAAAAATGAGAATTAAGTTGTGTGAGATACTGTACAAACTCTCAGTGTTGAGTATGATCCTGATGTGTATATAAAATGTACCAATAAAATAAAAAACAAACAATATTTATAATTTACTTTAAATAAATTCCATGGGAAACATAATCTGTCAAGGTCCAGTAAATACATAAGTGCCCTTAGTTGTACTTGCAGTAGAAAAAAATTCTAAGATGGCACCCCAGATATACATTCCCTGACCCATATGGTATCTGGCCTTGCAAACCAAGAAGTAGACCATCTTCACAGAACAGGTGTTTGTAGACAGCTAGCAACAAGATGGAGTCAAAGCTGCCCATGGAGAAAGGTTATGAGTGTCCAGAGGGGCCTCAAAGGGCACTCTGGTGTGATCTCCAGGAGCTATACTTCAGAATCCTGCTTTAGCAGCAGAGTCAGATTACTCTCCTCTCCCTCCCATTGCTTCCTCTTCCTTCTTTTCTTCGTTTCTTCTGACAGAGTCTTGCTATGTAGTTTCTTTCTTTCTTTCTTTTTTTTTTTTGAAACAGGGTCTCACTTTGTGGTTCAGGCTGGCCCTGAGCTCAGCCTCAAACTCACATCACAGCAATCCTCCTGCCTCTGCCTCCCAGGTGCTGGGATTACAGGCGTGAGCCACCACGCCCGGCACTGTGGTATGTGGTGCTGGTTGCTGCAGGTGTGAGTCTCCACACCCAGTATGGTATGTGATTACCGGGGATTGAAACCGGGTCCTTGCGCTTGTAAGACAGGCACTGGAACCACTGAGCTAAACCCCTGGCCCACTTGCTCTGTAGTTTCAAGCTCTCCTTGAATTCACAGCAATCCTCTTGCTTCAGACTCCTGAATGCTGGGATTATAGGTGTGTATCCACCATGCCTAGTTCTCTCTGTGTTTCTGTCTCTGTCTCTATCTCTGTCTCTGACTCTGTCTCTCTCTCTCTCTCTCTCTCTGTCTTGCAATACAGACTGAACCAAGAGACTTGTATATGTTTGGCAAGCACTCTATAGCTGAATTCTATTCCCATCCCCTTGATTGCTTTTTAAAAGAAGATACAGAAGTCAGACATGGAAAAAGTTGGAGAGTTGTGAAGCAGCAGATAGATTTTCTTGCTGGCTTCGGTCAAACAAGCTGCAATGAAATTTAAAGCTGCAAGAAGACAAATTCAGCCAATTTATACTTGGAAGAGAATACTCAAGTTTCAGATGAGACCTCAAACTTACTGATGCTTTGAAGCCTTGTGAAATCCCATGAAAAAGACTCAGCTGGGCCACGTCTAGATTCCTGACCCACAGAAACTGTGAAGTAATACAAAATTTTTGTTTTAAGTCTTGTTAATGTTTTATACGGCAATAGAAAA
The DNA here is from genome assembly GCA_004026965.1 of Petromus typicus. Taxonomy (NCBI): domain Eukaryota; kingdom Metazoa; phylum Chordata; class Mammalia; order Rodentia; family Petromuridae; genus Petromus; species Petromus typicus. The sequence goes on along the minus strand of PVIR01012965.1, from coordinate 37,541 downwards.
CTAATCTAGTATGGTATCTATTAGAAAAAGGAGATTCATAGTGAAACTTGTCTAAAAGTATTATGAAGAACAATGTGTTGAAAAATTCCCAGAAGCAACTTTTGTAGAAATAGACATGTGGTTTTAAAATTGTTATGGAAAGACAAAAGAAGTAGGATAAAATGTTTTTGGAAAAGGATAAAATCGGAGGACACAATGTGTAATATATCAAGACATATTGTACTGCTAAAGAAATGAAGTCAGTTTGGCAGTGGCAAAGAAACAGACACATGGATTAATATGATGGACATGACAGTACAGAAACAGACTCACATATATATCATCAATTGATTGTGTGTGTGTGTGTGTGTGTGTGTGGTGTGTAGTAGTGAAGAATGAAGCAAAGGATGCTCTACCACTGGGCTATATTGTTGGCCCTTTTTCTTTTTTCTTTTTATATTTGGTCTCGCTAAGTTGCCCAGGCAGGACTTGAACTTGTGAACCTCTTGCTTCACTGTCCCTCAGTGCTAGTACACAGACACACACCACTGTGTATGGCCTATGACTAGCTGATTACGGCAAAGCTATAAAGACAAACCAATGGGCAGCTTTTTAAATAAGAGGACTTGAAAGATCGGATATTCATACGCGAAAACAAAAACCAAGACAAAACCAAGACACTAAAAAATCTCATCTATGCTGGCACTTGTCTTAATCAGTCTGGACTGCTATCAAAGAACCAGAGTTTGGGTAGTAAAAAGTGGATATTTATGTTATGTAGTTTTGGAGGCTGAGAGTCTGATATTGGAGTATCCATATTGTTGGTTTCTGGTGAGGTGTCTCTTCTGGGTTGCAAACTGTGGACTTTTTACATCTTTACACAGTAGACAAAGAGGGTTATAAAGCTTCTGGGGTCTCTTCTAGGGGCACACATCCCACTCATTAGTGTGGGACTAATCCTTTCTTATGACCTGAGTTACCTCCTAAAGCCCTCATCTTCTAATATCACACAAGAAGGGGAAAAGTGGTAGGACTTCCACATGAATTTGTGGGAAACATGAACATTCAGTCCATAATAGTGCTTTGTAAAGATTTACCTCAAATGGGCCGGGGAGTTAGCTCAGTGGTTTTGGCGCCTCTCTTGCAAGTGCAAGGACCCGGGTTCGATCCCCGGTAACCACATACCATACTGGGTGTGGAGACTCATGCCCAGTAGCAACCAGTACCACATACCACAGTGCCAAGCGTGGTGGGTCATGCCTATAATCCCAGCACTCAGGAGGCAGATGCAGGAGGATTGCTGTGATGTGAGTTTGAGGGTGAGCTCAGGGCCAGCTTGAACCACAAAGTGAGACCCTATCTCACAAAAAAAAAAAAAAAAAAAGATTTACCTCAAATGAATACAAAATTTTAAATGTAAAACCTTTAACTATATAAGACATAGAATCAAACAAAGGTGAAAATCTTTGTGATCTTGGGTTAGATAAAGATTTCATACATATGATATTAAAGTACACAAATTAACTAATTGGATTTTTATCCTAATTAGAATAAAACCTTTGTGTGTGAAAACATTGTTAGAAAATAAAAAGACAAGCTATAAACTGGGAGAAAATATTTGCAAGACACATATCTGAAAATGCCTTCTTTCCAGAGTAAAGAAATCCTAGAATTGAATAAAAAGACAGATAATGAAAATTTTTAAATGGGCAAAAGATCTGAATACACATTTCACCAAATAAGCATATGAAAAGACATGCAGCATTATTAATACACAGGGAAATGCAGTTTCAATGCCAATGTGATACACTACTCATCTGTTAGAATGGCTAGAAGAAGAAGAAAAAAAAAACAAACAAACGACAATATCAAATGCTGATGAAAATGCAGAACAACTGCAACTCTTAAAAGGCTGATGGTAGGAATGCAAAACACTATTGCCACTATGGAAAACTGGTTATCAGTTTCTTATAACTTGGACATATGTTTATCACATGATTTAAAATCTCTGTATGTATTTACTCAGAAGAAATGCACAGAAGTTTGTGTCCATACAGAAAACTGTATTGGCTATTTGTGGTAATTTTATTTATAATTGCTAAAAACTGGAAGTATTCCAATTTGTATGTGTGTGTGTGTGTGTGTGTGTGTGTGTGGTGCAAGGGACTGAACTCGGGCCTTTGTGCTTCCAAGGTAGATGAGATATTACCTAGCTAAATCCCCAGCAGAAGTATCCCAATTGTCTGTCAACTAGAAAATGAGGAAACAATAGTAGTACATGCAACACAATGGAATACTTCTCAGCAACAGAAAGGAATAAACTACTGATTCACCAGGTAACATGGAAAAATCTCCAGTGCCATCTCCCAAGTGAAAGAACTCAGTCTCAGAGGGTATACATTGCATGACAGACTTATACAACACTCTGGAAAAGGTAAAAACTATAGGGGCAGAAAATGTCCCAGTGTTCACTAGGGGTTGGAATGTGGGGAGAAATTCACTAGTAAGAAACACAAGGGAGTTCTGGAAGGTATGTTGGAACTATATTTTGATCACGGTGGTGATTATAAGATCACAGATTTGTCAAAATTAAACAACTGAATATAAAGAGGGGAAGATTTATTGAATTATACCACAAATAAACTTTACTTAAAAACAATAGGGCATGGTGGTTGGTGTATGCCTGTAATCCCAGCATTCAGGAGGTTGAGGGAGGACTGCTGTGAGAAGCTAGCCTGAGTTACAGAGTTCTAGGCCAGCCTGGACTACATAGTGACACACTGTCTCACAGAACAAATTAAAACAAAGACAACACCAAAGATGCCATAAAAAAGATGCTGGGTACTATAAGTGAAAAGATTTTTGGAACTTTTGTCCCAGATTATGATCAGGTGCTTCTGTACTAGCTGATACTCATTTTAAGGAGCCTAATCATGAGGATTATCCCTGGATGTGAGGACTGCCTCCACTTCTCTGTATTTATTCTCATGACCATAGCTGCTAAAGCCTCTCTTACTACATTTCCCAAGGATGTAGTGTACTTTATGGGAAATTATGATATGACTTACTACTGTCTTGCTAAACTCAGCTACTACTAACAGTAACAAGTAAAACAATGATAAGCTCTCCCTTACTCATGAAAGACAGCTAAAGCCTAGCCTTATTATAATATGTCCTCTGTGTGTATCACTTTGACCTCAAAAGGATCCCACCCAGTAAAGGCATATATTTTACGTGGACTAGATTTTAGGTCTGTAGTAAGTTTGGACTTAAGTGAGATCTTATCTGTAAATGTGGTGGTAGGATTTTTAGAATCTTTTGGACTAGACAGTGGACTCTGTGTAGCGAGAATAATGCCTGGCACTATTATACCATTCATTCTGACCTTGTGCATGGAGACTTCTGTTATCAACTGTGTTGAATCAAATGCCAAATTCCTTCCATCTTCACAACCAAGGCTCTCAAAAAGAGGATGTGCTTCTCCTAGGAGTTATATACACTCTGAATATATGAAGGCTCTTTCAATTTCAAGAGCAATGGTCTTTCTTGCTTTATTACCACTATATATAGAAATGTGTTATATTGCAAAATATGTAGTCCAAGAGGGTATTAAGATTTTCTAGGTCTTAATATGTTAAGATTGAAATACATGTTCAAGTATTTTTTAAAATAAAGCAATAGTTTAGATTCAGGCACAAAATGATCTTGGTAGAAATGTAACACATTCTCTTCCTTTAGAATAGCTGTTTCTTAAAGAAAACAGTTTGTCAGTTTGCTTTTCCCATTAACAGAGTTCAGACCCAGTTACTTTTGGAGTAAATGGCTTCTCTCCTGTTCAATCTGTATATTCTAATCCCTTTCCTAACGTTCTTCAATGATAACATTCAGCTGGTACATATAAAATCTACGCTGCAATTTATTTTGAAGCTCCAGTAAGGTCACTTATTGCTTGGAAGTACTTTATCTCTAACTACAACAGGTTATAGAGCTTACAATAGAAACTAGTATTTACTGGACACCTATGCATTTAAATTTGGACTCTTGTTGGGAATGTAGAAGGAAGCTGGTTGTTTCATTATCCTGGCAAATTTGGAGATAGCTTTTGATTCACATGCAATTGGGGGCTGCTCAGCTGGGGCTGGCACTCTGCACAGTCTCTGTCTGAACGTGCCTCGGAAAGCTAAGCTGTAACCGTGACGGAAAGCCACTGCTGTGTGGCATTCAGTGATTTTAAGGTTATGTGAAGCAGAAGAATCTGAATGGCAAATGGCTGGTATGTGTGGAAATCAGAGCTGGTGTTCTAGTTAAAAGAAACGACTGTCATTAGTGGTGTCAGTTGTGCCAAGACACAGAATAGCTCTATCACCGTAATGCCCAACCTGAGCAGGGCATTCTCTGCTGACGTCATGTTGTTTGTTCTAAAATGTTACCTTCATGTGACATCAGAGATGTTTTTATTTGGTCTTCCTCCTCCCACTTCTCTCTTTACCTTTTTCGTAGTGCAGGGACCACCAGTCATTTAGGACTTTCAGTGATAATAGAAACCTGAAGCACATGTGTCACAGTGTTACAATTTTGGGACAGTATTGTTACTCTTTTTAAAATATTTGCTTATTGTTAAAGAGTAACATCATAAGAACAAGGGAAAGAACATAAGATTCACCATCAAACAAGGTAGTCTGAATCTCAACTTTACCAGTTATTAGCTATATAACTAACTTCTGAGACTGAGCTGAACTTCTGAGACTATGTCCTAACTATAAGAAGAATAATAACATGGGATACACTGTTGTGAGAGTATTTGAGATTTTATGATATATTTTTATATATTTTCTCATTATAATTATGACAGGTATCTTAAAGAGGGAAAGAAAAGGGAAGAGAGGTGAAGGGAGTTAAAAAAGACTCAAGATATGTCGCATACATGTATCAGTTCCTCAAAATGAATGTGGTTATTATGTGTTGAACATATATTAAGAAAAAAAGAAAATTAGGGGAAAAAATTGAAAAGGCCAGGTGTAGTAGCACATGCCTATATCAGTACTCAGGAGGCTGAGGCAGGAAGATTTCACAAATTTGAGGCCAGTCTGTGGTACATAGTGAACTCAAGGCCAGTCTAAAGTACATAGAAAGACACTGTCTCAAAAAAAAAAAAAAAAAACACTTGAAAAAAATAGAGTATCATTTTTAAGCACGAATATTATAGAAGTATCACAGTTGTTAAATCTGCTACTAGATCTATTTACTATGTTCTCTTTTTATTGAGACAGGTCTCACTTTGTAGTTCAGGCTGGTCCTGAACTCAGCCTTGAACTCACAGCAATCCCCCTGCCTCTGCCTCCCGAGTGCTGGGATTACAGGTTTGAGCCACCATGCCTGGCACTGTGGTATGTGGTACTCATTGCTGGTGGGTGTGAGTCACCATGCCTGGCATTGTTTTATGTGATTTCTAGGTTTGATCCAGGGCCCTTGCACTTGCAAGGCAGGTACAGGAACCATTGAGCTAAATCCCCAGTCCTATTTACTACGTTCTTAAAAATTATGGCAGGTACATTTCTATGTCACAATATCAAAATATTTGATAACAATTTCAATATATTTAATTTCTTTTGTAATATTGTACACTGTACTTAAGATCTTAAAAATATTATTTTTGAGCTGGGTATGATGGCATACAACTGTAATCACAGCACTATGGAGGCTAAGTAAGGCAGATGAATAGCAAGTTCATGCTCAGTTTGGGTAACTTAGTAAGACTCTGTCTGTCTTAGTTACTTTTCTCTCATCACTCAGACAAAATACCCACCACCTACAAGTTAAGAAAGGAAAGGTTTATTTGGCCTAAAATTTGTAGAGATTTCAGTCTATAGTTTGCAGTTTCCAAGGCAGAGGGGCACACAGCAGGAAGAAGAGAGCAAAAGCAACCAAGAGACTTTAACAGTATCTTTCTGAGCCTTTTATCTTACCCAGACAGCTTAGGACAAGTATCACTTACACCCATAATCCTAATGCTCTTGAACCTAGCATTGCATGGAGAATCAATTCCAGCATCACACACACTAGATCCAGCCACCTCTCAAAAATCTTCACCTATGAGGCTTTAGGGAGACATCTAAACACAAGCCATAGCATTATCCACTGGCTCCCCAAAGGCATTTAGTCCATCTCCAAAAGCTGCCAAAATCCTAATAGTTTCAGTATTGCTGAAAAGTCCAATTCCAAAATCTTCTCTGGGACCGTATTTTTGGTGGTACTGGGAATGAACTCAGGCCCTTACTGGACCTTGCATTTGCTAGGCGCAGCATTGCTGAGCTAAATCCCCAGCCCTCTCCTCTGAGATTTAAAGCAAACTCTTAGAGCTGAGCCCCTGTATAAATGAAGAGAATGTCAAACACTTCCAACATTCAGTGGCAAAAGACAGACATTTCCATTCCCAAATTATGAACAGGGCATACAAAGGAATGGGACCAAAGCAAGAGCAAAATCCACCATGGCAGACAAATCCACAGACCCACTTCTAGCATCCTCAGCAATCCATGTCCAACTGTGAACTCCAAAGGGCTGGGTGGCTCCGCCCCTGCAGCACTGCCAGTAGATGTAGACATGGCTTCTCCCTTGGGCCGGCTCTCGTCCCTTCATGCAGATTTCCTGACACCATCCACGTTCCTGGCTTCTCCAAACTTCTGATGTCTCCACTGCACCTTCAGCTTCACATTCACATCTTCACACACATTACTTTCAGAGGCACACTGTCCAGACTCCCAGACCTTCTTCTGAAATTTGGGTGGTCATCTTCCTGACTCCACAACTCTTGCATTCTGCATGCCACTAAAACCAGGACCACATCAATGATGCCAAGATATGGCCCCTGTTAGAGTAGCAGCCACGCTTCCCTCTCTCTTGGCTCTTGGGGTCCAAGGCCTATGACCCAGGCAAATCCAGAGAAATAACTCCCCCCGGCTGCCAACATTCAGGAACATAGTGCTCTGGGGATCTCTTCTCAGAGGGAAATTTTTTGCTATTGCAATTCTGAAGCTGGAAAAAGGGTAGAATCTTGTTGCTTCTTGTGATGACCGTAGGCCATCTTTTTTATTCTCCTGCTTCTTCTAGCAATCAATACCTCTGCTGCTTTATCTTTGCAATCCACAGCTTCACTAGGGTTTTCCTTCTAACCAAACTCAAAACATATTAAATCATTCTGTGGGGCTTTTTGCTCTTAATTCTCACATAAATCTGGCTATAACTTCCCAACAGTAGCCACACCACAGCCTTAACATTAGACTGCCTTGGAATTTCTTATGCCAGATTAATTCCACCTAGTATAGTTTCAGGCATACCAAACTTTTCCTACTTCAGCCCCTTCCCATGAGCCAGCTCTAAAGCTTCCTAAACCACATGGTCCAGTTCAGTCATTACAATGATCCCACTCGTCTAGTACCAAATTCTGTCTTAGCTACTTCTCTCATTGCTGAGAACAAAGTATTCAACACTGTAAGTTAAAGGAGGGAAGGTTTATTTTATTCAGCTAACAGTTTGTAGGGGTTTCATGCTTGGCTGGCTTCAAGGCACTGTGTGTGATTACTAAATTAGCACACTGATTGGTCTGGCATCACCTCATTCCAGTAACTGAGATAAAACATAAAAGGGGCAGAAAGATGCTGCTAAGGCTCTTCTCACTTTGCTACCTTCTGCCACACTACCCTGCCTTGGAGCGAGCAGATCATAGACTGAAACCTCTACCAACCATGAGCTAAACCTTCTTCCTTTAAACTTTGGGTGTTGGGTATTTTGACTTCAGCAACAAGAAAACTATGACACGGTGTCAAAATAAAAAAAATAAATGAAGAGGTGAAGCTATAGCTCAGAGGAAAGGCCCTACATTCAATCCTCAGTCGGTCACAAAAAAATTACATAAACAAATTGTTTTTCTTCAGAAGGGTGTATAAACTTTATCACATTGTAGAAAAAAAAAAGCCTGGAGCACCAACAAAAAAAAAAAAATTATTTTTAAAGACAAATCCAATCTAGGTAACTAGTTACTTTATCAGTCAAGGTGTAGGCCTAATCAGTTCTTTCTTATTTTCTGTGTATTCATGAATATGAAAGTACATGTGTGTACAGAAATATATGTCCATGTATCATAGTCCTTAGGTCAGTTGTGAAAACCATGGACTTTCGAATCAGAATTCTTGGCTTTAGTTTCAGTTCTGCTACATATTAGACAAGTTACTTAATTTTTCTCCACCTCAGTTTCCTCATTATAAAATAAAGGCAATAGAAGTACCCAAAACTCTTTGTAGTGTTTCACTATTCAACAGATTAATGAGGTGCAAAGCATTTAATATGGTGACTGTTATATAGAAGAGAACTTTATGAATGTTGGCTAATTTTATTACTCTTACTAGTATGGAGGCAAACATACAAATAAAGTCATCTCTGATATTTAAGGGGAATCAGGTCCAAGATCCTCAGAATCTGTAGATGTTTAATTATTTGCAAATAACCTATTGCACATGCTCCTGCATACTTTCTATTGTCTCTGGATTACAAGTGATACCTAATATAATGCATATACTATTTAATATTTGTTATACTATTGAGGAAACAATGACAAGAAAGAAATCTGTGTATGTCCACTACAGGATATCCTTTTTCAAATATTTTCAACTTATAGTTGGTGGAATCTGTGGATATATAACCTTGAGATATCGAGGCCTGATTGCATATTTATAAATACACACATATATACATATATGCAAACATCCATAAACATTTAATGGTGCTATTATTTAAGGTAGTAGTTGAGGAAAAAGGATCAGTGCTAGATCAAGCTACTCAGTTGGGAGATGTTAAAAACAAGGAGAGGAAATGAATAAGAGAGATTAAGCTTGTTTAAAATTTATATTCTACATATGTAGTTATAAATATAGAGTCAGGCCTCAATATCTCAGGTCTACATATTCACAGATTCAACTAACTACAGGTGGAAAATATTTGATGCCTGGTCACTAAACCACTGCAAAAAAATTCAAATCCTGTTAGCAGTAACAACAACATCAACCATTATACACCATATATATTTAAAAGTTATTTTTGTTTGATTTTCATGAAGAAAATATTATTACTCTCCATAGTATTTTCTGTCTTTTCATTTTGAAACATTTTTTAAAATACTGATGACTTGATTATTTTACTCTGAGTCCAAGCTGATATAACAACAGTAATCGGGTGCTAGTGCTTGTCATAAAGGCAAGTATTATGAAAGATGTTTTATAAGCATTATCTCATTTAACATCACATAGGCAAAGTAATAAAATCTATAGTTTAGATGAAAAAGCTGAAGTTTAGCCAATGTAATACAGCTAATAAATGACAGAGCTAGAATTCAAAGCTCAGGTTTATCACGTTAACATCCTATCCTTTATAATACTACACTGAATATTATTAAAATAAGTCTACTAATTTTTACTATCAGTTAAATCTGACATTCATTCTAATTAATAATATATTATGTTAAGAGGAAAAACTGTATATCTATAAATGAAAACTGTGGCACATAAAAATTTTACTATGTATATTTATATTTTTAGGGCCTAGAAGGAAACTGTGATACATCTGAATCTAGGAGTGGGTTGTGTTAGAATATTCATCCACTCTATAGGGTTAAACACTAGGATTGCTACTGCAATGATGTCTCATTCAAGAAAGGCCTCTTTAGTCCTCTCCTTGGACAATGGGCAGCATTGAAAGTGTTCGATTTAATTAGTTGTGTATGTAGAAAGAGACAGTCATCTGTTTCCATGGAGGCAAACACATCACTGACATACTTCTCCATGGAAACAGAGAAGAGAAAAAACTGCTAAAGCGAATGAATTCACTGAGCAGTTGGTGAACAAAGATTCAAGAAAAAAAATAATTCATCTGTAGTACTATGTTACTAGTTTTAAAAAAATGGTGCATATTTAGAGATAGCCAAACAGGTATTCTGTAAAAGGATGTTTAAAATACAGTGAAATTTAAGATGAAACAGTTAAGATTTTAGTACAAATATTCGTGTTGAGAAATGCCACACAACAAAGATATAACTGTCAATATATAGAAAACATGATGGCAAAAATCTTTAAAATATGAGCTCTGTTCCCTTAGTCAGTTATGAGTCAGGAGTTCCTTAGATAAAATGATTTAAAAAAAAATATATATATATATATATACATACATGGAATCAATCTATCAATAAATGTATCAGATCTATAATGGTTTCCCATCATGATTAATTTTTTTATTTTTAAGGATTTTCTTTTTGGAGATATAAAATTATTGGAAAACATCAAGTTCTACAATGAAACATATTAGTTAATTTGGATAACTAACCCTGTATAAATGTTTTTAATTTACAATATACCACATACTGTTTTCTTTGAAGGTTACATTTTTAATTAAAATATTGAAGAATTCATTTTATATGGCTCTTTTTCTTGAGGCATCCTGATTTAAAATTTTTATTTCCTTGTGGAATTTAGTCCCAGCCTGCCTCCCAATTCAATTTACTTCAACTCAATTCACTTTTATTCCTAGCCCTCAAGATGATTAAAGACTCTCAGAGAGAAAAGATGCTTAAAGTATAAACATAGTATTTATTCATTCCTTTAACAAGTATTTTCATGTGCTTGCTGTGTGCAAGTATCATGTTGAATTTTGTGGATACAGTGATGAATTAAACAGATCTAGTCCAGTCTCAGGGAATCCAGTAGCTTATGGGAGATATTAAAATAGTCATACATGCAATAACCTGAGATGAAGTTGATGAAGGAAAACTATAGTCTGCAAAGAGAACACAGTGACCAGATTACAACTGAGACTAGATCATCCAAGCAAGAGAAAGGGAAAGCCTGTCAGATGAAGCCTGAAAGAAAGAGGTCCAGAAATTTGGAGAAAGAGAAATAAAACAAACTTTCCTAGGAAGACAGTGTTGAAAAATAGATTAGAGAGTGGATCCAAGTGAAACGGGAAATAATAAGTAGATCTGAGCAGGAAAGTGATACAAGCACACATACTTTTCAGGTCAAACAGAGATAGAAAACTTAGCAAAACAATTCAAAAAAGATAAAACTAATCTGTAATGCTTAAGGGTATATACATGTGGGGTAAAATAACAATGCAATGATTACCAGAAAAGTCAAGACAAGAGCTGGGGGGTATCACTCAGTGGCAGAATGTGTGTAGTAGTGGCTTAGTGCTTAACATGTACAAGGCTTAACAGGGACAAAGTCAATATAGCAAATCAGAGAGTTGGGGAGACCTAAGGGACTTTTGAGTGTACTGACAACGTTCAGTTTCTGGCCTAGATGGTTCAGGTAGTTATGTGGACATTTGTTTTATATTTGTTAAATATAAATGATATGGGGCTGGGGATTTAGCTCAGTGGTTCCAGCGCCTGTCTTGCAAGCGCAACAGCCTGGGTTTGATCCCTGGTAACCACATACAATACTGGGCGTGGAGACTCACACCCAGCAGCAGTCAGCACCACATACCACTGTGCCGGGCATGGTGGCTCACGCCTGTAATCCCAGTACTCAGGAGGCAGAGGATTGCTGTGATGTGAGTTTGAGGCTGAGCTCAGGGCCAGCCTGAACTATAAAACGAGACCTTGTCTCAAAAACACCTAAAAAAAAAAAAAAAAAAAGGGCCGGGGAGTTAGCTCAGTGGTTCCGGCGCCTGTCTTGCAAGCGCAAGGGCCCAGGTTCGATTCCTCGGTAACCACATAACAATACTGGGTGTGGAGACCCACACCCAGTGGCAACCAATACCACATACCACAGTGCCAGGTGTGGTGGCTCACACCTGTAATCCCAGCACTCGGGAGGCAGAGGCAGGAGGATTGTGATGTGAGTTTGAGGCTGAGCTCAGGGCCAGCCTGAACCAGAAAAAAGTGAGACCCTGTCTCAAAAAAACCTAAAAAAAGAAAAAAAAAATATATATATATAGTATAAAAATATATATATAAAGTATAAACATATATACAAATATATATATAAATGATATGTACTTTTCTATGTGTATACCTTCAAATGAGAAAATATATTTTTATTTTAATAAAAAAGAAGATTGAGGTGAAAAGTGAGAACAATAGATTCAGATGGTTTAAGAAGCTTGGTTTTGGTGAAAGAGTGGTAACTGCCTCCCTATCCATTCCTCTCACATTATTTCAGGAACCGTGTACCTTACTTTCCACTGGGGTACGATGCCATCTAGGGAAGGAATTTTTTAGCCTCCTTTGTCCTAGGCACAGCTTTGTATCTAACGCTGGCCTATTTTCTTAACAACAAACTGTTTTCCCTGCACTCTCTCTTTCCCTCTTCTTGTTGACTGGATTTTGACTGCAAAGATAAGACTTTTCCTTTGATCCAGGGATGGAAGCCAGATGGATGCTGAGAATGGCAGAGGAAGCCCTGGCAGATATGTGACTGATTCTGTGAAGCTGCACATCTGCCCTCTACACACTGTCCAACTATCTCTATGGTATTATGAGAGTGAAACATAATGCACTTATGTCTTCAATAAGCCACTGCAATAGCAGTTCAACTGTGCACTAATCTAGTTATAGAGGAAAACTGTGAGATATGGCAATACAGAGGAGGAATCAAGAAACAAAGGATTTTTAAATAATGCAAGTAATAGAACATATTTAACTTAGAGTTTAGAATACAAGAGTGGAAGGAAGGATTGAAGAAATAGTAATCAGAGATTTTTAAAAATGCAGTAAAGTCCCTGAGAAGATAAAGTAGACAGAATTCGAAGTTTATGCGAAAGAATTGGCCTCCAGCTCTGCTTTAGCAGAAAGAAGAGGATGGGTGCAGGTATCATGCTGAAAGATGAGGGAGTTCCTACTGAATGTCCTCGATTTCCCTAGGGAGGCTAACATACTATCTTAGAATGGAGGGAGTGACAATGGGCACAGGTTTCAGTGTCATGTGAAGGTATAAAACATTCATTATGGGGAAATGTGGCAGGAAGAGTAGTATGTGTTGATTGCTTATTTAGATAGAGACTCATCAGTTTTTGAGTTAAAGATCTTCCAGCCAGATTCAACTGTTCTGGGATTGCCAGGAGTGGATAGATTAGGTCCATCCAGAGCTGGGATTGCAACAGCCACGTGAAGAAGAGGTGAGGGAAACAGAATTTTTCCAAGAGAAGGATTTTAATAATAGATCAGGGAATCAGGGTTGAATAGTGAGAAAGGTGAAGACAGAAATATGCAGTCCAAATTGCAGAAGAAAACAGACTGGAAGTTTCCAAGAGAATAAGCAACCACTGTTTTACGTTAGTGAGCTGGGAAGTGAAATGGCAGAATATACCAATGACACTGTCAAAGATATCAGGTTGCAGGTATGAACTGTGACCGGAGGCACCTGAGGTGAAGGGACAAGGTCTCTGTAGAGGAAGAGAAATCTTCGTACTGACTGTGCTAAGTAGTTTGTTTTTAAAGATGAATAGGATTTTGTTCAGTAGGGAATAAGCAAGGGTATAGCAGAAAGAAAAGAGAGGAGGAAGTAGAATGTGTAGAGAAAAGTAATATGAAATTTATGGTTTATTGGGGATGAAAAATGTCCTTTAGCTTTTTCAGAAGTTGGGGAATATGTTCCTGCAAATTTGAGATGAAAACAAATACTGAAGAAAAAAGTATAAAGTTAGAATAGTTTAGATGTTATTTTGCAGCACAAGTTATCAATCATGGGGTCAGGGATGTACAAAGTCTGCCCGGCAAGTTGTCAATTCTGATGTTACCAGACAACATTGGTATGTATAATGATGACTAATAGATATTTTATTCTCTTTAGGGCATGTGGATAAGTGGATTTGTGATTTTTGCTATTCTAGAAAATTCTTAGCCATTATGTCCACAGATAGTGCTTCTCTCCTATTCATTTCATATTTTCTTCTACAATGAACTTTTTTTTAAACTAGTATATTTATAGTACGTACTATTCACATTCCTCATAGGGAACTGGTATATGTACATACTGTATCTTAATTTTTTGCATTTCCTGTCCCTTCCTTTCCTCCCTCCTCCATCCATCTCAGTCTCCTTCCTTTTTTGTACATGTTTGCAGAACATAATATTTACATTCCTTATGTGGGTGTTGGTATATGTACATAATACATCTTGATTCCTTTTTCATCTTCTTTTCCTACCTTGCTCTCCTCTCTCCCTTCCTTTTGATCCCCTTCCCTTTTGTACACTTGACTTCCATAAATCACTTACACATATAAATGAGGACAGAGTCAATTCTTAATTATTATAAATTATAAACTTCAGCACATTGAGTACATTATCTATTAAATGTTTAAAAAATCTACATCCACTCTATTATTGTAGATTTCTCATTAAAAGAGTGATTAATTCCCTTTCTAATAACATAGTATCAAGATTCTTTGGCTGTTATGGTTGTTATATAAAATGTCCCCCAAAACATTTCATTGTTTTGAAGGTGTGGTTCTCAGCTTAGGGGTTTTGGAGGCCATGGGATCAGGAGGGCTCTAATTTCATTACTAATAGACTAATGAAATTGTACTTTGATGGCTTTCTCAGGAAGTGGTGGAAATGGGAGACTCAGCTCTTTCCCTCTGCTTCCCGAGTGCCATGAAGAAAACAACTTTCCTCCATTGCACTCTTCTGCCTTCTCAGGTCCACAGCAATGGGAGCCCAAATAAACCTTCCCTCACTGCAAGTTAAAACTAAGATTAACAAACTCCCTTAGGACAAAGAGTCATTTTTACAGTTTCTGAGGGGGATGCTTACCTATGATGAGCCTTTGAAGTGTAGTTTTATCTCCATTAACCGCGGCAGCATGAACTTGTGATGCTAGTGAAGAGCCACTAAAGGGAAAATTCTCTGACTTGTTCATTGTAGTCTCAACAACTGGAGCAGCCTGAAACAATGATTTGGTCAATGAATATATGCCGAAAACATTTCAGAAATATGTTTGTCTCATCAGGCTGACATGTGGATGTTGTAGCATATTTTACTACAGATATTTCACTAAGATGAAAACAATGTTGTCCTAGTCCTAGAAGTGCCATAACCTGGCAAATTAAGTGACAAGAATACAAGTTGCTTATGTAGAGAACAACTGAGTGCTTTAAAAACCATTCTCAAACACTGAGGAACAAAAAGACCTAATATTTAACATTAGGTACATGATTCATTGAACACAGTGACTTCTAGCTTAATACAGGTAGTATGATTCTACATAATACCAAACATTATAATTTACATTTTGAATGAAGCTATAAATCAAGCCAGAAAGACGCAGATGTTAAATCAGAATCAACTAGATATACACTATATTAAAAGGCACCTCGTTCTTTTTTTCATAACTGCAAGATGTGAAAACTTTATTTTTATTTTTTTCTCCTGGGTCCACCGGAAAAACATACCTAGCTTGAGATCTTGACCTTGAGATTTCACTTGGAACATAATATCTTTAGGATTAATCATATTTCACTAAGAAAAACATTCTGATTGGTAATCAGATGTACTATTTTTAAGGGCCTTCTAAAACTGTTATCAATTACATAGGAAAATAGTGACTTCACTCTCATAAGAATGTTCAAAGAAAGTTGGAATATATCAGATATGTAGTCAGAATTCAAACATTTTATAAGAAGTAGTAAAGGGAAAATACATTAATGATCTTAAATATACATGCTAAACCTAAGATACTCTTTCAAAAATCCAGAGCTGAATGCCAATAGGTACCAAGGAGACAGCAGGTGTAAGAAAGGTAGGAGTCATGGCAATTATGGCCAGCTGGAACATACAGCCAATACTTATGCTAAATGAGCAGCTGTTAAGGTTCTAGTTAATTATTGCCAGGAAGGTAGGCAAATCTCTTCCAATTTGACTGAAAATATGCCATTCCAATTGCTGTGCCTCCTGGGGTTTTGGGAATTTTGCTCCAGAAACTTAGGGTTTGCTCCAGAATAGGTGAGTAAGTACTTTTATTGTCACTGATAATATTTGGTTTAAATTCCCCCTTATAAGTAAAATGTTTTTAAAAGTATGGTAAAAGCTCATGTTTATTTTGCTGGTAATTTGAGTTAACACCATGCCAGAAAATATGGAGGAAAATGTGAGATACTTCAGTCACACCTGAGGTTGTCTGTCTTATCAGACCCATTTATATGATCTACGATTACATTAAAGTCACTTGGAGAAGCCACAAAACTGGAGGCAGAAACATGGTAGAGAGGAAGTATGCCTGAGTTCTATCTTGGGTTAATAACCAGCAATGTATCCTCAGACCTTCTCAACTCTCTGCCTTTCTTTATGAAAAGTGTGGACTATATGTATTCATTCAACAAGTGCCAACTAGGTGGCAGGCATCGTTCTGAACTCTCTAAAATCTGTCATTTTAAATTCTAAGTGATCAGTTTTAGGCACATTTGTATACTTAGAAAACACATTAGATTTTGTGTCTATATGTATTTACATGTTTCATTTCATAATTCTCAGCACTTAGTAATGTAAGATTTAGAATTGGTGGTCAGTAAATGTTTAATTAAAGAAAGGTTATAGGCTGAGCACTAAGTACAGAAGGTAAGTGGGATCAAAGTTTAATTTCTTTTTTAATTCCTCAGTGTAACAATATTTGGGTTCTACTTGTAGACAAGCAGTATAGAGATAACAGCACTGCCATAGAAGTTAGGAGTTCTTATTCTTAGCCTCTGATACTGACTTAACTTTGTCACCCTGGGAAAGCTACTCTTTTTAGCACAAATGTATTGTTTTGTGAATTGCCTTTTATAGATGAATATCAAAACTGCTTTGTTAAAAGTGCTCTAACATCAAAGATACCATCATCTTTAACTTGTTACAAAACAAGCCAGTGTAATACATGCTTGATAATTGTACCTGTACAAAAGTAGTGGGTATTATAGTCATACACAAAGGAAGAGCAGTTTTCTTTAGGATGAAAAGGTGGTTGACTATGACAGAGGTCAGGGCTGACAAATGTCAGAGATGGTGGCATTTGAGATTGCATTCCAGAGAGAGATGGGATGAGGCCATTTGAGGCAGCAGGAAAGCTGGAGCAAAGGCAGGGTGGAAGGAGAACCATAAAAGATCTGGGTGCCTTCTTGGTGCTTAAGAGTATGTGACTATCTTTAAAGGCATGTGGACCTGATAGATGTTTGCAGAAGAACCGGAGAGCTTTCAGGGGCCAGATTAAGATCGCTGACGGTGTGGCCAAGGACTCAGTAATTATCTTTCTAAACTATGCATTAGAATCAATCATCTGGCACTGAACTTCTTAGTTTAACAACGTGCTATTCTATCTCTTACCATAGCTACTCTTTACACGGGCCCTCATATGCAATTAGGGATAACACATTAACTCACTGAGTGGAAGCTTCCACTCCCTTAGTGGAAGCTACCGTTTTTATAATGAAGGAATTAGCGCAGAAAGAGCAGGCAGCAGGCGAGGAAGGCAGTGAGGGAGGCTCAGGTCAAGGCTAAAGGCCAGGAGAACAGTGAGTCTGCGGCAGGGGCCACGGCAGTGCACACCGATCGATTTGAGGCTCCCAGCGAGGCTCTTTCTTACTCACCCTTGCCTCCTCCAGGACCGAAGTCCCGGGGCGGCTCCAGGAGGCGACCCCCACGGGGCCGCCCCTCCCGCCAGGCGCTTGCACCACAGCCGTAAACTCAAATCCCTGGGTGCTGAAGCGAGCAATCCCTCTCAAAAGGCCGCCGGAGGCGCTCGGCTTCCCTGCCTTCTGGGAATTGTAGTTTCTGTGCGGGTAAACTCAAAGGTGCACCGCCCTCTGCCCTTTCAATCCCACAGGGCCTAGCGCGAGAGGGCTAGACGGGTCTGGTTTAAAGGCCTGCTGGGAAAGCAAGTTCTGGGCGATTGATGACGTGCTCCGCTAGAGAAATGCAGGACTACATTTCCCGAAGTGCTTCGAAGTGGGCAGGACCCGGAAGTGAGGGCGTACGAGGCCTCTCTGGAAGTTGTCCCGGGTGCTCGCCGCTGGAGCTCCGGGTCGAGGGGACGAGGTGCCGCTGCCAGGAGGATTCTCGGCTGCTGCCGGCTCCCGGAGCCCAGCCCTTTCCTCTCCCAGCCCAGCCCAGCCCAGTTCCAGCTACAACTCCTGTCCCTGCTGCGGACCCTAGCGTTACCATGAATCCTGCCGTCTTCCTATCTTTACCCGACCTCAGATGCTCCCTGCTGCTCCTGGTGAGTGAATGGGGGAATGACAGACCCTTGGAGAGACTCTCCGGCTACCTCTCGCCCTCGGCAAGGGAAAAACACTGCTCCCTCTGTTTTCTTACCTTTCCTTCCCGAGCAAGGAGTGCTGCTCCCTCCCCTTCTGCCTTCACTTTTGCCATCTGTCTGTGGACATTCCGGGCCCAGGCTCCCCGAGGCCCGAGAAATCACGGTCAAGGTTTTGAGACCTGTAAACAGGAGAATGAATCCGAGAGAGTGTAGTACATGAGAGAGTCGCGGCGGAGGAGCTCTCCTTTACTGCCAGAGTATGGGCGTTGTTTCAGTTTGGGGGCCAGATGGACCTGGAGGTACCAGAGTCCGAAAGGACCGAGGATAGAACTGGTGTCATTTTCTCACCTCCTCCCTCTGGGAAGGGTGTGAAGCCGACAGGTTCTGGGCGGTGTGGATCTCACTCTGGAGCTCTGAAACGGTGCGCTGGTTTGCAGAGCTTGCGTTGTGGCTTCTTAGGATTGGTTGGGAACCCGGAACTGGAGACTGGTTTGGTTTCTTCTGGGAGAATAAGTTTGAAAAGGGTGTGATTATCCTACAGGCTCTAGCCTGTAGGTTCCACTAGTGAAATATATTTCTGTAGCCTCTTGACTCGAGAATGACTGGTCTTCTGCATACACATGCACTTTTTACACAACTTTCTAAACTGCTCAACATATCGCATCTTACAAAAGAATCTTTCCCCAATCCCTCTTCCTCCAAAGTACATCTTGACTATGCTACCTACTTGCTCAAGTTTCTGGTCAGATTAAGGTAAAAGTGAAGGGCTAACTTCACGTGACAAAATTATGTGCTGTTACAATACAGTATTTGAAAATATTTTAATTGTGAAGGAGTTTTAGAAAGCCAAATTAAGCTGAACATTATTGAACAAAACCATTTTCTTTGCAATTTAAGAAGCATGTAACTTATAGGAAATTCCAGGCTCGAACCCGGGCCCTTGCGCTTGCAAAGCAGTTGCCAGAACCAATGAGCTAAATCCCCAGCCCAATGATAGGTATCATATTGTCACTTCTTATAAAGCCTACAGCAATGATTTCTATATAGAGAAAAATATTCTATATAGTACTTTTTTGTGGTTTCATTATACAGTGATTCTTTTTTCCTTTTAGAAGTATTAATATAATGCCACTGGAAACCACTCTCTTTAAGGACTAGATGCTTATCTTTTGCTTATACATAAAATGACTTGAGTTAAGAATTATATGCTAGAGGGCCGGGGATTTAGCTCAATGGTTCCGGCGCCTGTCATGCAAGCGCAAGGATCCGGGTTCGATCCCCGGTAACCACATACCTATACTGGGTGTGGAGACTCACGCCCAGCAGCAACCAGTACCACAGACCACAGTGCCGGGTGTGGTGGCTCACGCCTGTAATCCCAGCACTTGGGAGGCAGAGGCAGGAGGATTGCTGATGTGATTTAAGTCTGAACTCAGGGCCAGTCTGAACCACAAAGTGAGACCCTGTCTCAAAAAACCTTAAAAAAAAAAAAAAAAAGAATTATATGCTAGAAATAATTTTTAGGTTATTGAAAAGTGCAAGGAACAAAAAAAAACCTCAATGGAAAGAAAAGTTGAAACCTTGTGTCAAGAAGCTATCTAAGATACTGTTTCCTTTGTTGGTCTTCTTTGAAATAATTTAGCTTTTTGTAGAAAACCTAGTTCTTATAAGTATATAAAGGAGTTTTTATATAGTCTATATTTTATTAAAATCAAGTTAATATTGTGTCTTTCTAACCAAAATATGGTTTCTATGAAAAATAGAAACCTAGAACACATTTTAGAGAATATTTGTCAAAATAATTTGGAAAATGAAGTTCCAGAAAAAGTTTAATAAGCCAGAATTACGAGTCAAACTAGATTCAGTTTGGACACAATGTTTATCTAGTACTAATAAGCTTGTAGCAATTAGCAAATATTTATAAAACATCTATCTATCACAAATTTGAGTTGCTTGCCTGACTGATAATTCTGTCAGTTATGGAACCTCCTTATTCTCTGTCTCACCTAATAAGTACATCCTCTGTGTTCTTTTCCATGTCTTCTAACTTCTCAGATTTCAGGTTTATTTCTTTCTGCACAAATATTTAAAACTCCAGTTCCCACTTGGTGTGGAAACAGGTGTATATTCTCTTACTATAATAATTTCTTTTCAGGCACACAGTACCTCAGCCCTAAAGAAGTAAGTGTAAATTTAGTAGTGTTTATAAAATAATACTGAAACTTCTGGGAGGGAGTAGTCTCTTTACCCTGATCTCAAAAGCACTTTAGAACATATTCCTGTATGCCTACAAAGCCTTGCCAGCTCAGTGATTAAACATAAAAGTCCAATTTGATAATTTTCTTCCTGAGCCTTGATGAATATTAAAATATATATTATTAATTGGCTCTTTTCTGAGATAAGTTTATTCAGTATTGAAAATAATTGTTTTCTGCATAATTATTCTCTGGCATTATTCTTTCAGTATTGGTTGTATACAAGAGTTTTTGAAAAAGTTAAGTAAGAGAAAGAAGGCTAAATTGGAATGAAATTGTCTAATATATCCTAAGTCTAATATATTTTCTTCTGTAGTTTAGAGATTTACTATTCAACTCCAGTTCCTCTATTCAAGATGTTTTCTCATTATGTCATTAATTATGTTTATAGATCATAAACTGTAACTAACCCTAACTGACCTGTGCTTGAGTACTTAAAATTTTTGCCGTTGTCCTTTGGTTTGTTCAGTATGTACAGAAAGTTAGGAGAAGTTTGCTTAGTTTAGGAAGCTAAATAAATGAGGAATCTGGTTTAAAAATAGCTACAGTAAAATTCACAAGTGTCAGTTTCAACCATTGGATTCCAGTCTTCAAGAAACATACTTTTGGAGGAATGTAATTTAGTTCATAACTAGGTGAGTTGTTTCTTTTGGTGGTACATCTTGCCCCTCGAATATAACTTACAAACCTGGCTGCTTATTAGAATTGGCTGTTTTAATTTAAATGCAGTGATGTTTGAGAATGTAGCTCCGTGATATGACACATGTGCTATGAGTTCATTTCTGAGAACAACCCATCATAATCCTATGAGCACCACACCAAAGAAAAATGTTTGGATCCCATGCTAAATCTCTCTCGTGTGTTCTGTCTCTCTCTCTCTCTCTCTCTCTCCCTCCCTCCCTCTGTCCCTCTGTTCCTCTGTCTCTCCCTCCCTTTCTCCTATTGAGCTATATACCCTTTGCCACAAATTTTTTAAACCTGTAGGTTGTTATTCCATCTTACCTCTTTCCCTTGTGATTTCTTTAGTAAACTATCCTGTGGAATTTCACACATTCTGGATATTGTGGTCTCATGATTTGGTTTTATGTTTCTCTGTCCTTGTGTTTATTATACACTTTTAATTCAGTTTTTGTGATTTTTAACACTAGTTTGACATACACTGTTAGGTTTGTTTCATTTATCTTTTATTTTTTTACATTTAAAAAATTTATCTTTTATTGCTGGGCAGGATGATTCACACCTTGTAACCCCAGGACTTGGGAGGCTGAGGCAGGATGATCACTGCAAGTTTGAGGCCAGCCTGGGATACATAGTAAGTTCAAGGCCAGCCTGAACTACACAGTGAGAGCCTGTCTCAAAAAAAAATTTTTTTTAAATTTTATAATCATGTAAACTTATTGCTTCCAAAGCCTAAAGTACAAAGCAAATAGTGTTTAAATAGTTCTAATGTCTATCTTCTCTTTTAAATTTTATGACCATTCCATCCTTTGAGTTTTAATGTACCAATTCTATTTACATTTATGTATGTATTTGTTTTCTTCCATTTAAGTAAACTATTTATATTACTGAGACTTCTTAAAAAATATATTTTATTTTATCCCATTTCCTCCTGCAAACCCCCTCCCTTGCCTATGTACAAAAGCTTTATTTTCATTTTTCGCTTCTATTTTCACTTTTTTCTGGTCCCTGCTTTCCTTTCTCCCGCCCTCCTTTTTGTTTCCTTTTCTATTTCAATACTTTCTTCCCATTTACCAACATCCATTATACATTTTAGCCCTTATTTCCATTTTTGGTTTCTCACACCAGAGAAACAATGCAGTATTTAAATGTGTGTGCAATTTATTTCACTTAAGTGTATGGTCTAAAGGTCCATCCATTTAGCTATAAATAGCTGAAGCTCAACCTTCTTCATGGCAAAGTAGTATGCCATTGTATAAAAAAACCACACCTTTTATTGACACTTTTCTACATATATTTTCAACTTAAAATTTATCATAGGGATGAGTACAAAAATATTTTATATTTCTTTTTAAACTACTTACTAAGAGTAGATTTGTCAATCCACTATTGTTTTCATTCATTTGCTATTACAGGTATTTCTGTAAGTACTATCATATGCTTACGTAATTTTCATGTCATATCTTTGAGGTAGATTACTGCAAATGAAGTTACTAGGGCAAAAGATAAATGTACAATATATGTAGTTTTATAGATGTGGTTATGAAATTCCTTGATTGGGGTTGTGTTGTTTTCTGATCTTGCCAATTGTGTAACACTTTTCCTGTGGCCTTTGCACAGTATAATGTCAAATAATTTGTCATTCTGTTAGGTGAGAAGGGGCATCTCAATGTGTTTTCATGTGATTCTATTTAATATAAGTAATATATTAAAAAGACATTTTTAATACATAAAGTTCATCTGTATATCATTTTATGTGAGTTATCTTAATGTATAGAATTTTTGGTCTTCTGTTTCTGTATGTTACACAAAACCACTGAGTGAAAGTGGGGGTGGAAGGCAAAAACCGAATTCTTTTTTTTTTTTTTCCCTAAAGATTGGCTGTTACTGTGGCCTTGAACTCACTATATAGCCCAGGCTGGCCTTTGGGATCCTCCTGCATCACCCTCCCCTAAGAGTGTCGACACTGAAAATTTGTACCAGCATATGACATGTCTTAATTCTCATTTTTTCCTACTCCCCTGCCTACTGCACAACCACCCGCCCTGAATATACATATACTTTGTTTCATTTTTTTTTTAACCATCACATTTTTCCCCAAGTTATATCCCCTTATCTCCCTTTACCATTTGAGTATTTTCTGTTTCACAGTATTTATCTTCAAAATCTCATATCAGAGAAAAGATATGGTATTTACACATTTGGGACCTATGTATTTCGCTTATGAGTGTGTCCTCAAGGTACATTCATTTGAGTATGAATGATTCAAATGTATCATTCTTTATGGCAGTGTAATACTCCATTTTATATATTAAAAAAAAAAAAAAAAGACCCACGTCTTCTTTTTCCATTTTCCAGTTGATGGGCATTTGGGTTGTTTCCAAGATTTAGCTATCGCCAGCTGAGCTGCTATAGGCATGGGTACACAAATGTCACTGTGATATGAATCATTTCATTCTTTCATGTCTATACCTAGCAGGGGATAGTGGGGTCAAATGGGATCTCGAAGCCTAGTTTTTTGAAGAATTTCCACATTGATCTCATAGTGATTATATCAGTCTGTATTCGCACCAACAGTGGATGTCAAGAATTCTTAACTTTTGTATTCTTATTTGGTCCTGTGATATAACTAAGGTAGAGTGTTTGTATTTAAAGTCAGTAAATATGTCTTGATGAGTTAAAATTTGTAAAAGGTTTAAAGATGTCTTACTACTGCAGTTATTGAAAATATTTTCTAAACTATCATGAATTTTAAATAGTTTTACATTATTCAATAATTTTCTTAATCTTTTAAGATATATAGATTATTGTTTGTCTTTTTTTTCTGGTACCAAGGATTAAACTCAGGACTTTATGTTTGTGAGGCAGACATGTGCCATTGAGCTAAATCCCCAGCCCTTATGTCTTTTTTCTCATTTATAAAGATGTACGTATAATGTTGTTCAGTGCAGATCTCCAAATATATGCTCAGAATATTTCTAGATTGCATTTCTTGGGTCATATAGTCTTTCTCATTTAGGATTTCTGATACATGATACCATATCACCCTACTGAAAAGTTGTGCCAGTCTGTATTCCTACCAAAAGTGTGTAAATAGGCCCTACTTCTTTACATTATAGTCAACAGGTGTTTTATAATCTGTGACTTTTCTTTATAAATTAAAGATGATACCTGATGTAGTCATTGACTACAATCAAAATCAAATATTTTTCACAATTATTGAGCATTTATATTGCTGAATTTGTATATATATTACTTGTTCATGGTATTTGTCTTCTTTTTCTACCACCAGATAGAGTTTAAGAACAATGAAAGGTTTATACCTTTGTTTGTGTCTATTCAAGAGGCAGCACTGGGCAAAGCACAGATGTTGAGGTATTTTATTTACTGAACAGGGAAACTTTGGATAAATTAATATTTTTAGTCTTTAAGCACATTGGATTTGATAATTCAGTAATTCTTTGTGTCCTCTGTCTTGTTTTCCTGGCCATGATATCTATTGATTCTTCCTAGGTATGGACTTATTATTTGATTGGATATTTCCTTTAAAAATCTACTTTTTTTAAAGTACATATTGATAGTGTGTACTGTTTACATTTCTTGTGTGTACATGATACATGTACATGACACATTTTTATCATTGTTTATTGGTACATTTTAGATATACATAATGATCACATTCATCATACGGAATTTGTATTTGTACATTATATATCTTAATTCATAATTTTCCCATCCCTCCTCTCCCATCTATCCTCTTCTTCTTATTTATGTGTTTATTTCCATTTTATCTTTTCTAATTTTTTTCCTTTCTTCCTTCCTTCCCTTATTCCCCTTCCCCTTTGAAGGTTTTCTTCCTATTTCACACTATCTGTTATACATTTTGGTTTTTATTTACACTTGTAGTTTTTCACACCAGAGAAACTGCAATATTTACATATATGTGTCTGATTTCATTCACTGAAGGGTATAGTATCTAGGTGCATCCATTTAGCTATAAATGTCTGAAGTCTATCCTTTATGACTAAATAGAACTCCATTGTATAAAAAAATCTGTAACATCAATTGAAGGACATTTGGGTTGTGCTACCATAAACATGAATGTACATATATTGCTGTGATATGCTTTTCTTTTAGGAAGATAACAAAAAGGGGAAGAGCTAGGTCAAATGAAACTTGTAGGTTTACTTTCTTGAGGGATCTCTACATTGATTTTCAAGTGACTCACCAGTCTCCCCCCTGACAAACAGTGGTTAAAGATTCCTTTTCCCCACATCCTCACCAGTATTTATTTTTGGTTGATTTCTTGGTAGTAACCTTTCTGGAGTGAGGTGGAATACTGACATTGTTTTAATTTTTGCATCTCTTGAATGATCAGTCCTATTGAACATTTTTTTCATGTATTTTTATTTTTTATATTTATTATTTTATATTTACTATTTTAATATTTGATATTTGATATATTATTTTATATTTATATTTTATTTTTCAGATATTTATTTGTAAGTTGTACTTCATCTGAGAAATGTCTGTTCATCTTATATGTTTTGTTTTTGGTTTTCAAATTTGAACAGTTTGATTTTTTGAGTTTTTTATATATTCCAGATATCAGACATTTGTCTCAGAAACAACAGACTTTTGTCCATTCATCTTATATGCTAAGTTTTGTATTTGGTCTTCAAATTTGGGCAGTTTGATTTTTTTGAGTTTTTTCTATATTCTAGATATCAGACTTTTGTCTCAAAAACAGCTGGTAAAATGTTTTTTCCCATTCTGTTGGTTGTCGCTTTACTCTTTTGGGGATCTCTTTTGCTGTGCAAAAGCTTTTTAATAAAGTAAGATCCCAGTTGTTGATTCTTTATTGTATTTCCCATGAAGTCAGGGTGGTGTTCATAAAGTCTTTGTCTATACTTGTCTTCAAGAGTTCCACCTGTTCTGTCTTCCAGAAGATTTAGTGTTTGTTTTATTATTTAGATCTTCAATCCATTTTGATTTTAGGTTAGTATATGGTAAGAGACGTGGGTTTAATTTTAGTCTTAGCATGCGGTAAGTTTTTCAGCACCATTTATCTCTCTCTCAGTGAAGGAATTTGGCTGCTTTGTTGAAGATAAAGTAGCTATGTATTTGGAGTTGATTCTTCGTCTTCTATTTGGTTTCATTTATCGTAAGGTCTGTTTTTACCAGTACAATGATGTTTTTATCACAATAACTCTTCAGTATAATTTCAGGTCAGAAATTGTAACTTTTTTTTTTTGTGGTATCAGGAATTGAACTCACGGACTTGTGCTTTGCAAGGTAGGCACAGTACCACTTGAGCTGAATCCCTGGCTTAATACTTTTTTTTCATTCCCTTTTCCCTGTCCCCTATGTCTCCTTATATCTTTTGATCCCTTTACTATTTGAGAAAGATCTAGCTCCATACTTTCTATTTTCCTATGTTTTATTTTGCGTTTTCACATAAGGTATATTCAAGCTTGTGTGTATTTCGCTTAACATTATGGTCTTGAAGTGTGTTCATTTTCTTACAAATGATTTATTTATCTTTCTTTATGACAGAGTAGTAGTCTATTACGTGTAATTCCACATTTTCTTTATTCATCTGTTGATGGACAGATAAGCTACTTTCAAGATTTAGCTATTATTGGGCCACTGATTTAGCTCAGTGGTTCCCATGGCTATCTTGCAAGCAAGGACCGCGTTCAATCCCATAACCATGTACAATAATATTGGCCGTGGAGACTCATGCCCACCAGCAATCAGAAGCATATACCACAGTGCCTGGCAAGGTAATCCCAGCACTTGGGAGGCAGAGGCAGGAGGATTGCTGTGAGTTCAAGGCTGAGTTCAGGGCCAGCCTGAACTACAAAAAAGCGAGATCCCGTCTCAAGAAAAAATAAAGATTTAGCTATTATAAATTGT
This sequence comes from Petromus typicus, assembly GCA_004026965.1. NCBI lineage: Eukaryota > Metazoa > Chordata > Mammalia > Rodentia > Petromuridae > Petromus > Petromus typicus. The sequence continues at coordinate 10,435 of PVIR01012965.1, read as the reverse complement.
TCTTCTATAAACATAAGTATGCATGTGTCACTGTAATATGATGTCTAATTCTTTTGGGAGAATACCTGGAAGTAAAATAGCTAGGTCAAATGGAGTTTCTAGTTTTAGGGTTTTGAGGAATCTCCGTACTGATGTACATAATGGTTGTATTAGTTTACATTCCCACCACCAGTGTAGAAAGGTTCCTTCTTCCATGCCTCGATTGCTTAGTGATGGCCATTTTTTCTGGAGTAAGGTGTAATCTCACCATTGTTTTACTCTGCATTTTTCTTTTTTCTAGTTTTTTTGAAACAGGTTCTCACTTTGTAGTTCAGGCTGGTCCTGAACTCTTCCTTGAAATCAGCAATCCTTCTGCCTCTGCCTCCCAAGTACTGGGTTTAAAGGCGTGAGCCATGACGCCCAGCACTGTGGTATGTAGTACTGATTGCTGGTGGATGTGAGTCTCCACACATGGTTACCTGGAATCAACCCAGGCCCTTGCACTTGCAAGGCAGGCACTGAAACCACTGAGCTAAATCCCGGGTCCATTTTGCATTAATCTAATGGCCAAAAAAAAAAATCTACTGACTTTTATTTTTTTATTGATTTATTTTTAAAATTTTATTTATTTTAGGTTTTTTGAGACAGGGTCTCACTTTGGAGTTCAGGCTGGCCCTGAGCTCAGCCTCAAACTCATCACAGCAATCCTCCTGCCTCTGCCTCCTGAGTGCCGGCCACCATGCCTGGCACTGTGGTATGTAGTACTGGTTGCTGCTGGGCGTGAGTCTCCACACCCAGTACAGGTATGTGGTTACCGGGGATCGAACCCGGGTCCTTGCGCTTGCAAGACAGGCGCTGGAACCATTGAGCTAAATCCCCGGCCCTATACTGACTTTTAAACAGATTACAGGACTGTGCTACTCACTCTATTGCTAAGTAAAGAAAAGCATACTTTGGTCAGAGCCATTCTGATATTGACCATTGCTGTGCACTTTCATTTAATTAAGGAAGTGATTAAAAACAGTTTCAGTTTTCACATCATGTATTGATCATTAGCCTACCTTTGATTCTATAGGGAATAACTATCCATAACCCAGACTGCAGAGACTTAATCTATATCATCAGTATTATTTTTTCCATTTTTGCTGTCACTTGAATTCCTCATTGCTATAAAGAGAAAAAGATAATTGAGATATATGATGCCTCCCAAGAAATTTATAATTCAGTTTGAGAGGGATGTATATGTAAGTAATGAAAATACCAAAGGGAAAGCAATAGGTACCTATAGATATTTTCAGAAGTTGAGTTATAGATCATGGCATTCAGAAGTGTGGTTGTAAGACTAAGTACACTTTTTTAAAATTCGAATCTTTATTGGTACATTATATACACATATTATGATCACATTCCACATTGAAAATTTGTACCAGTATATGACATGACTTAATTTTCAATTTTTCCCATTCCTCAGCCCACCCAACAACCTCCTGCCCCCTAGATACACAAGCTTTGTTCCCTTCTTTTATTACCATCACATTATTTTTCCCCTTGTTACCTCTCTACCCCATTTCCTTTTGAATATTTTCTATTTCACAATATCGGCTATATATTCTACAACTCATTTACATCTTCATTTTCTCGTACCAGAGGAAAAATAAGACATTTACACATTTGTGACTTATTTATTTCACTTATGAGTGTATCCTCAAGGTATGTCCGTTTGAATATAAATGACTCAAACTTATCATTCTTTATGGCAGTGTAATACTCCACTTTATAGAAGAACCACATCTTTATCCTGTCTCCAGTTGATGGGCATTTGGGTTGTTTCCAAGAGTTAGCTAACACAAACTGAGCTGCTATAAACGTGGGTGCACATATGTTGCTGTGATATGAATCTTCTAATTCTTTAATGTATATACCTAGCGGAAGAATAGCAAGGTTGAACTTGTCTTGTAATCATACTTTTTTGAGTAGTCTTCACACAAATCTCCACAGTGGCTGCATGAGTCTACATTCCCACCAACATTGCAGAAGGGTTCCTTACTTTCTGCAGCCTCACCAGGATTTGTTGCTGGCTAATTTTGAGACACCAGCCATTCTTTGTGGAGTGAGATGGAATTGCAGTGTTATTTTCATCTCCATTTCTTGAATGACCAGTGATGTTGAACATTTCTTCATACGCTTCTTAGCTGCTTTTACTTTTTCCTCTGAAAAGTGTCTGTTCATTTCAAATGCCCATTTTTGAATTGGATCTTTAAATTTGGGAGGGGGCTGATTTTTTTTTAAGCTCCTTGTATTTGGGAAAGAATCTTTATCAGCTTTTTGTCTGAGAAACAGCTGATAAAGATTCCTTCCCATACTGTCGGCTGCCTTTTTGCTCTGTTGGTGGTTTCCTTTACTGTGCAGAAACTTTTTAATAAGGTATGATTCTGTTTGTTGATTTCTTTTGCCAATTCTCATGCTAGAGAGGTTTTGTTCATGAAGTCTTTCCCTAAGCCAATGTCTTCAAGAATTTTACCCAACCTGTTTTGCAACAGGTTTAGTGTTTCTGTTTTAATATTTAGGTCTCTGATCTACTTTGATTTTAGTTTAGTACATGGTAAAAATAGGGAAATACTTGAGCTAAACCAAACTCTTCAATAAATGAACTTAATAGATACCTACAGAGTATTTTACCCCACAAAACCAGAATTTACATTCTTCTCAGCTGTTCATTGATCATTCTCCAAAATAGACAACATGCTAGTTCATGGAAAAGGTTTAAGTAAATACAAGGGAACTGAAGTTATCCCTGTATACTGTCAGATCATAGTGTCTTGAAATTGGATCTGAATAACAAAAGAAATTCAGAGATCCTCACAAATATGTGGAAACTGAATAACACTCTGCTGACCAGTCCATGGGTCACAGAATAAATTAAAGACAAAATTAAACAGCTTTTAGAACTAAATGATAACCCCAGTACAACATACAGGAATTTATAAGACACAATGAAAGCAGTTCTACTAGGGGAATTCATAGCAGTGAATACCAACACCAGGAAAACAGAACAAGCTCAAATAAATAATCTAATACTGAAACTCAAGGTACTAGAAAAAGAGGAGCAAGACAAACCCAAAGCTCTTACTAGGCAAGAAATTATAAGAATCACAGCATAAATTAATGCAATGGAGACTAAGAGAACAATACAAAAAAATCAATGAATCAAAGAGTTGGTTCTTCGAAAGGATAAACAAAGTTGACAAACCCTTAGCTAACCTTATTGAACAAAGGAAGAAAAAGGCTCAAATCTATTCTATAGGAATGAAAAGGTGGAAATTACCATTAGTCTGGTGGAAGTCCAGATGATAATAATCATGTACTTTGAAAATTTACCCTCCAATAAATTGCAAAATGTAGAAGAAATGGATAGATTTCTGGCCACATATCAACTTCCAAAGTTGAATAAAGAAGATATAGAAATGTTAAACACCCCATTATCAATCTGTGAAATTGAAAATGTAATTTTAAAAACCTACCAAAAAAGAAGAGCCTTGCTCCTGATGACTTTATTGCTGAATTATACAAAACTTTTAAAGAAGAGTTAGTGCCTCTACTTCTCACACTCTTTAATGAAATTGAAAGGGAAACAGTAGTCCCAAATTCATTTCTGGAAGCAACCATTACCTTAATTCCAAAAGCAGAGAAAGACCCAACCAAAAAAAGAGAACTACAAGTCAATCTCCCTAATGAACATTGATGAGAAATCCTTAATAAGGTACTGGCAAACAGAACATAGAGATCATCAAGATCATACACCCTGACCAAGTTGGATTCATCCCAGGGATGCAAGGATGGTTCAACATATGTAAATCAGTAAATCTAGTACACTACATTAACAGACTTAAGGACAAACACCATATGGTCATCTCATTAGATGCAGAAAATGCATTTGACAAAATACAACACCTGTTCATGATCATAACCCTATTGAAAGGGGTTGGGGATTTAGCTAGTGGTTCCAGAGCCTGCCTTGTATGTGCAAGGTTTCGGGTTGGATCCCTAATAATTACACACAACAATGCTAGACTTGATGACTCTCCCCACCAGCAATCAGTACCACATACCACAGTGCTGGATGTGGTGGCTCACGCCTATAATCCCAGCACTCAGGAGGCAAAGGCAGGAGGATTGCTGAGTTTGAGGCTGACCTGGGTTACATAGTGAGCTCAGGGCCAGCCCGATGTACAAAAAAAGCAAGACCCTGTCTCTAAATAAATAAATAAATTTAAAATAATGAAAACCTTACAGAAAATTGGAACAGATGGACTCTTATCTCAAACTAATGAAAGCTGTTTACCAGAAACTAGCAGCCAGTATCATACAATATGGTCAGAAACTGAAAACTTTCACACTAAGATCAGGAACAAGACAAGGATGCTCACTCTCACCATTCCTATTCAATATAGTGCTGGAAATATTAGCCGCAGTAATTAAGCAAGAGAAAGAAATAAAAGAAATAAAGATAGGAAAGGAAGAAGTTAAACTGTCATTATTTGATGATAACATGATTCTCTATATAGAGGATCCTAAAAACCCATCCAAAAGACTGCTAGACTTAATGGTCAAATTTAGTAGCATAGCTGGTTACAAGGTCAGTGCTCGAAAATCAGTAGTCTTTGTATACACCGACAACAGACTTATGGGAGAGAAATTGGGGAGTCAATCCCTTTTATAGTAGCATCCAAAAAAATGAAATATCTAGGAATCAATCTAACAAATGAGGTGAATGTGGGGCCAGGGATTTAGCTCAGTGGTTCCGGTGCCTGTCTTGCAAGCGCAAGGGCCGGGGTTCGATTCCCCAGTCACCACATACCATACTGGGCGTGGAGACTCACACCCAGCAGCAACCAGTACCACATACCACAGTGCCGGGCATGGTGGCTCACGCCTGTAATCCCAGCACTCGGGAGGCAGAGGCAGGAGGATTGCTGTGATGTGAGTTTGAGGCTGAGCTCAGGGCCAGCCTGAACCACAAAGCAAAACCCTGTCTCAAACAAACAAACAAACAAACAAACAAACAAATGAGGTGAATGTCTTCTATTCCGAAAATTACAGCATTCTGAAAAAGGAGATAGAAGAAGATATCAAAAAATGGAAAGATAGGGCCGGGGATTTAGCTCAGTGGTTCCAGTGCCTGTCTTGCAAGCACAAGGACCCAGGTTCGATCCCTGGTAACCACATACCATACTGGGCGTGGAGACTCACACCCAGCAGCAACCAGTACCACTTACCACAGTGCTGGGCGTGGTGGCTTACGCCTGTAATCCCAGCACTTGGGAGGCAGAGGCAGGAGGATTGCTGTGATGAGTTTGAAGCTGAGCTCAGGGCCAGCCTGAACCACAAAGTGAGACCCTGTCTCAAAAAACTTAAGAAAAAAAAAAAATGGAAAGATATATCTTGCTCCTGGGTAGAAAGAACCAATATCTTCAAAATGGCTATACACTCACAACTACTATATAGATTCAGTGCAATCCCATTTGAAATCCCAACAGCATATTGCACAGATGGACAGAAAAAAATCCATTCATCTGGAACCACAAAAGACCTAGAATAGCGAAAGCAATTCTAAGCAACAAGGACATGGCAGGGGTATTACAATCCTCAACTTGAAACTATACTACAAAGCTCCCTGATAAAAACTGCATGGTACTGGAAAAGTAACAGACCTGAGGATCAGTGGAATAGATTAGAAGATCCAGAAACAACTCCAGATACACTAAGTCACTGCATCATTGATAAGGAGCCAGACATCCTCAATGGAGGAAAGGTAGTCTGTCTGACAAATGGTGCTGGAAAAATTGCACTTTACCTTGCCAGAGACTAAAGCTATACCTATCTCTTTCACCGTGTACTAAGTACACTTCTTTGAAATGTCTTCTTCTCTGCTTATTGAGGCAGAACCTGAACTTTAACAGGATTCCTAGGTAAGAGAAATGCACATAAATTTTGAGAAGTGCTGTAGATTTTTGTAAGTAACAAATTCTCGTTGGAAGAATCAAAGTCAAGATATGGAAAAAAGTATGTGTGAGTATTGCCTTGCAGATTTAAATTGGTGGGCTGAAATTGTAGTCTTAAATGGAATGGAGAAAGAGGGCTCTGTCTTCCACTAACTTAATCAGTTTTGTATGTGAGTGCATATAGTTTTATTTTTAAAAATTTACTATTTGGTTTGCTTATATAGTAAATGTCAAAATTGGTCCTAAAGAAGCTAACCAAGTCTTTGCCAAGTTCCATTAGAACAGTTCATTATCACCTGAGCAAAAGTAAAAATCGTAAATTTTAGTAGATTTTCATAACATTTAGATTACCTCATTCAAGAGAAGAGAGGAAAATAGTGCCACTTGGAGGAGTTGCTCACCTAAAACTATATAGGTCTTAGGTGAGCCTTCATGAAGATGGAAATCAATTTCTAGCTGCTTTGCAAATCCGTAGTGCTATTCTGTTTAAGGTCTCTGTGATTTCACTAGCTGTGTGATTTTATCATTGTATAGAACTTTGAACACTGTACTGACCTCTGATTTTAAAAGTCTGAGTTTTTATACATGAGCATTACTAATACAATAGAGAAAAGCTGTGAAAAGGAAAAGGCCATGTCAGAAAAACATGGCAGTAATATCTGAGCTAAGGAAAAGTAAACAGAATGATAGAGTGCCGGTAATTTTTTCCATTTCTTCCTTGGGTTTATCATAGTCTGATAATGAGAATTTTGGCAATTGGATTTAGAAAAAGACCATTAGAAATTAGAAGATTTTTAAACCCTGAAAAAAAAAAAAGAGTTAGAGCCTATCCTTTTTTTTTTTAGCTTGTCTACTTTTGGAGGGGCTTAGGTTTATAAAAAAATACCCTCATCTGCTTTATTCATCAGATTTGGTATTGATTTCTAGCTCTTCCCCAAAGTAAGAATGATGATGGAAGGTAAATGTTTGGAATCCATTTAGGACTTTGAGGCACACATGACAGCAGAACTAAAGACACTTACAAAAGAGGACCTCCAGAACTGCTTCACAATGCAGGAAGAATCATGGGACACATGTTTGAAGCAGGGGGAGTATTTTGAGAGGATTAATGGCAGTGTGTTTTATATTGTAGTAATTTTTTTTAAAAATTTAAGCAATCATTTCTTTATCACTATGTATTTTTGTAAAATGTAAATGTGACTGTTAGATAAAAATATGTGTGCTTCAAATTTGTTGTAATTACATTTGTTTTAGGGCGCATTCTCACAGAAATAAGGTCTAAATTTTGGGGATAATTCACAATACCAGAAGGTAGAATGTCTTGAAAACTAGGGAGATCAGCTTCATTTTAGTGCTCCCTTATTTTTAGCCTTTTTCTTCTCTAAGCTTTTGTTTTTTTTAGTTTTTTGAGATAGGTTCTTGCTTTGTTGTTTAGGCTGGTCCTGAACTCAGCCTCTCACTCAGCAATCCTCCTGCCTCTGCCTCCCAAGTGCTGGGATTAGAGACATGAGCCACCACACCATGCACTGGGGTATGCACTGATTGCTGGTAGGTGTGAGTCTCCACACCCAGCATTGTTGTATGTAGTTACTGGGAACCCAGTAACCTTGTGCTTGCAAGGCAGGTGCTGAACCACTGAGCTAAATCCCTGGACCCTGAGCCTGTTTTTTTAAAACTTAAAATTGGGAATATTTTGTGAGGCTGTAAGCTTAATACATAATATATAAAATGCTTTGTACCATATCTGCCATATAGGAGACATATTTTTTTGAGGTTCTGAGAATGAAAGCTTGTCCAACAAATGAAGTTACTGTGAAATAAAGGAGCTGGACGGAGGTTGATACTTGTGCTGGTCATCCTTCTATGATTGTGCTGTGTGTGTGTGTGTGTGTGTGTGTGTAGTGTAGTACTGGGGAGCAAATCTAAGGGTGTTCTACTAATCTACATCCCTAGCCCTTTCTAATTTTAATTTTTTGACAGAGTCCCATGAAAGTACCCAGGTGGGAGTCACACTTGAAATCCCCTTGCCCCAGCCTCCCTCTGTGGAGATTATGAGCGTATGCCACTACACTTGGCTTATACTGTGTTATGACCCTTTAAAAAGAGTAAATGGATGAGGCTTTTTATTTTAAAAGTCTGATTCTAAATAATTGTGGTTTCTTGAAGTGCTTATCAGCTTGTCTTTCTCCTGGCAAGTTATGACGTGGTCTTATCAAAATAGTGACAAATATAATTTTGATTGATGGAAATAAAAATTTAACTTGATATGCATTTCTGCTTTTCATACAAAAGCAAATAAATTCCTTTAAGTGGTATAAAAATTCGCTGCTGTTTGAAAGGTATCATTAACTCTACTTAGAAAAATATCATTTCTATTACCTTGAATACTCAAAATCATTATAAGAATATATCTTTGACTTTAAGTGATTGTGGATATTGAAAATGATGATGCTTTAGAAATATATAATTCTTTCTCTAGTTGACTCTAGTAAGTGAAAAGTAGATTATTACTGCAGACTTTGTTTACTGAAAAGGTGAAAAAAATAAAGCTATTTGGTAAGTGTGGAAGATCTGAAACTTCTTGTTTATTATTTTAATTTCTCTTGTGAGTCTAACTACATGAACCACAGTTATCCTCTTATTATTGCTTCCAGTGGGGTGTAAAGTTTTTTACACAAGAGCATGTATAATATTTATATCTTTAGTAAATTTTTGTCATTAAGCTAACTCTGCTTACAGATTTGATAAATACTAAGATGTATCAAAGCTTTTAAAATTTTGATACTGTGCTGAAACCAATTGTTGAGAATTGAGTCGCAGTTCAGTTTACGATGAGTGTTCGAGAAAAGCTCATTCTGTGATCACGCTTTTCTGAACTTGTACGTAGGGCTTCAACTGGAAAATGAATTGGTTGGAAGAGGGTGAATTTTATTTTTCATTCAGCAAAGTAAGTGAAGTTATAAAGACCTCCTTGGTGCACACTGGTTATTATCTTCAACAAAAAACATGTTTTAAAAATATTATAACGTAAACTCTCAAGAAACAGCTTCACTACCACTTCCAAGTTGGATAAATAGCAGTGATTGATATTCTAAATAGGTATGAATCATCTTGGTGGAGGCTAAAGTCTTAACCCATCCTTCCTAGGAAAGATCCCTGACTGGAAATCCTTGTACCCTTGTTATGTGATTTGCTTTCCTATCAGATTCCCCTTTAATCGATATTAATCTTATTGGTTGAAAATAGTTTTGTTCACCTTTTGAATCTTATCGGTTGGTCCCACTTTTAACCTGTCTCAGCTTATGGCTTTGCCCCATAAATATTCCCCTGGGAAATGGGGTCCCTGGTCTCTTCACTTTGGGTCCCCATTCTGCCCCTCTTAGGCAGAAGCTTTCTCAATAAACATTTCTGATTCTTAAAAGAAAGAAAGAAAAAAAGAAAAATGAAACAGTTTTAATTTTGAGAAATATCCAATATCCTATAGCAAGGAAATCAGATTTTTTGTTTTTCTCTTCAAACCTTGACAGAAGAGAAACCAGCTGACTAGATCTGATTTAAATAGGTCCTCATACATAATTTTGTTATAATTGATGTATTAACTTTATGTATGATGTTATTGTATCCTTTTAGGGAACTCTCAAATATGTAACTCTCAAATATGTAATAATGTTTTGTTGCTCTGGATAACCTAGCTCTTCTTACGCAAAATGGATTGTAAAATGTATTTGAGGAGATTAACAGTACTTTTCTATAGTTCTATATGAGGTGATTAAGAATCTCTCAGTTAATTTCGGAATATTACTATAAAATACTAGATAAAATTTAAGATATTAAAATATTTTAAAGATAGGATAAAAGGGCCGGGGAGTTAGCTCAGTGGTTCCGGCGCCTGTCTCGCAAGCGCAAGGGCCTGGGTTCGATTCCCCGGTAACCACATAACAATACTGGGTGTGGAGACCCACACCCAGCAGCAACCAGTACCACATACCACAGTGCCGGGCGTGGTGGCTTACGCCTGTAATCCCAGCACTCGGGAGGCAGAGGCAGGAGGATTGTGATGTGAGTTTGAGGCTGAGCTCAGGGCCAGCCTGAACCACAAAAGCAAGACCCTGTCTCCAAAAAACCTTAAAAAAAAAAAATAAATAAAAAATAAAAAATAAAATAAAGATAGGATAAAAGATATTTTCTGAATGGCTTTCAGTGTGCTTTTTATTCAAGATGTTTATTTTTTAATCAAAAGAGCAAGGGTGTCTTTAGGTTAATAAAGACACTAGAGTAATTTGCATCCATAAATTATTTTAGATAATTAAAGTCAATACCATTAAAGAAAACCAGTGCTTGTATGAATGTAACTATTTTTTTGTTGATGGAAACAATAGAGAAGCATTTCTCTATATGTTTAGGTTTTGAAGTTATGTTTCTTAATGCCCTTGTCTGTTAATCTGGAATGACCC
>PVIR01012964.1:21263-43239 GCA_004026965.1 Petromus typicus | reverse complement strand
AACAAAACTTGTGTATTATTCTCTTTAATTATCAGAACTATTGCAGAGTATAATGAGCTGCTTCAAAAGGCTCTGAAGTCTTCTAACGGAAGGTGTTTAGGACATGCCAAAAACCATGGCTGCTATGAAAATTATCAACCAACTAGAAACTTTAGATATCTTATGCCAAAAATATTGTTTTAACAAAGATTTATTTTGGTTATTAGTTGAATTCTCGTTATGCTGAAACTATATCAACATCAAGGAAAAATGTTTTCCAATTTGGCTTATTTTATGTGTTGTTTCCATCTCTCATGTACCAGCCATAAATTCTTTGCCTCTGGGACTGCAAATGCTTCAGGATGTAATGGAAAGTTAGTATCACATGGCAAGACATTCACTCCCACTGCAGAATAAGGCCAGCACTGAAATTTGAACCTTGATAAGAACAAGCATGTAAATGAGAACAGCCCAAATGAACACATAAAGACAACAAACCCCCAGGAGTCTATAACATACATATTTTTAAAAAACCTATTCATTAATCTGTAACATTCATTTCTGTAGTTTTCATTTAGTCTCTGTGAATTCAAATAGAACTTTTCCCCAATAGTTTGTGATCATAGTGATATCTCTATAGACTCACATTTAAAAAATAAAAGATAAGACCATCTTACCCCTTTCACCCTATTTGCTAGATTTTTCTATGTAAAGGAAATGTAATTTAAATCAGCTACTATACCAGATACTAGGAAGAGTTCATTTTTTCTTGAATCAAATATGATTAAACATGGCTAGTCTCAAAGTAATGTATATTTTTCAACAAAATTTCAATGAAGAAAATTTAAGATGCTGTATTCTCAGAAAGTTTTATTACCCAATATATAGCTTGAATATTCTCTGAAACATTTCTAAAGAATGAAATGCTTTTATTTAAAAGAAAGAAACCAACTTTATCTAATTAAAATGACCACTTCTTTCCTCCTCAAGATATATATATTTGAAACAAGTCCTTATCTTCTCAGAGAATTTCCAAGTGTACAAATGTTTCACATTAGAGAGTATTTTAAAAATGACAGGTTCATGTAGTGCACGCTAATATTAAGCCAGGCTCTACAGTAAGACTGTAGAGATTCAAGAATGTACAAAACAGATGATAACCTTGCCCAATTAGAATAATCCAGTTTATTATAGAAGATAGACAACAGGGCCAGAGATTAAGCTTAGTGGTTCTGGCTTCTGCCTTGCAAGTGCAAGAGCCTAAGTTTGATCCCCAGTAATCACATACAATAATGCTGGGTGTGGAGAATCATGCCTATCAGCAATCAGAAGCACATACCACAGTCCTGGGTGTACTGGCTCATGCCTGTCACCCCAGAAGTTGGGAGGCAGAGACAGGAGGACTGCAGTGAGTCTCAGGCTGAGCTCAGGGCCAGCCTGAACTACAAAAGTGCGACTCTGTCTCAAAAAAAAGAAAAAAAAAGAGATAGACCACAAACAAAATAGATAAACAGTATAGCATATTAGAAGATCATAAGTACTATAGAGAAAGAGAAAAGGTTAAAAAACAGAGATGGGAGGTAGAGAAGATTGCTGTTTAAAGTGCAAAGTGAGGGCAAACCTCACTGAATAGGTGATGTTAAGTGAAGACTTGAAGGAGTTGAAGGAATAGAAAATATCTCAGGAAATAAGCAGCAAGTATTAAGTGCAAAAATCCTGGGCAGGCAGGTAACTTGGTAAGATAGGAGACTAGCAAGAAGACCAACAATGGTGAAGTGGAGCAAACACAGAACAAATCATGTAAGATATTGGCAAGAGTTTGGCTTTTATTCCAAGATGGAACACACTGGATTTGTAGGAACCAGGAACGGTTAAATTATTCAGTATATGATTCACTCAATCAGGCAGGATGTAGAAGGCATATAGTTCAAAGAGGATTTTGAGGACAAAGTAATGGAAAGAACCATTACAAAAATATGGACAGAGTTAAGAGAACCAATAAGAAATACGGAGGCACTTACTGGGCCAGTACATTGAACTGCCATTACCATACTTGGATCTGAAGGAGACCAATGAGGCTGGTGCCAAAAGGGGCTCTGATAGGAGAGATCATTACAGAGGGATGCAGAATCTCAGTGCAGCTAGAAGGAAGAGGGAAGAAATGACCCAAACACTTCTTGTGCTATCCTCTGATCCTGTGCCAATACCATTTAGTGGCTAAATCCAACTAAAAGCTAGAGAACAAGAGATCTTTAATAATGAAGACCATAACATCTCATTCCTAGAATGCAGAAAGGGACATAGAAAGACAAGGAAAGGAGAGGGTAGCAGCATCAGGCACTAACCAGCACACTTAAGTGTTTTCAGAGCTAAAGAAAAGACATTTTGTGGATCTATTTATACACTGACTATTACAAATAAACCCAAGAATCCAAATTTGTCCTTTGAGAATGTATATAGATTTATAAAATCTTATCACTAAATATAGTTACTTTCTTAGGCCACCTTACTTTATAGTTAAAGGAACTGATACCATAGAGATAATGACCTGCTCAAGGACTCACAGCTAGAGAGAAGGCTGCAGAGCCTCCAAGGTCCTGAAGTTCCCTAACATCTCATTTTCTTTCAACTGTACTTTTTCTGTTTTAATTATTTTTCTGTCTTTTATGTCCTTCTAGTTCCTTTCTAAATTTTTCTATACAATAAGCTAATTCTTTTTTTTTTTTTTTTTTTTAGGTTTTTTGAGACAGGGTCTCGCTTTGTGGTTCAGGCTGGTCCTGAGCTCAGCCTCGAACTCACATCACAGCAATCCTCCTGCCTCTGCCTCCCGAGTGCTGGGATGACAGGCGTGAGCCACCACACCCGGCACTGTGCTATGTGGTACTGATTGCTGCTGGGAGTGAGTCTCCACGCCCAGTATTGTATATGGTTACCGGGGATCGAACCCAGGACCTTGCACTTGTAAAACAGGCGCTGGAACCACTGAGCTAAATCCCCAGCCCTATAATAAGCTAATTCTTTAAATAGTCCGTGACACTGTTCAGTTGTTCAATAGAAGAAAAAAGTCATTTCTAAAAAAAAAAAAAAAAAAAAAAAAAAAAAAAAAATATATATATATATATATATATATATATATATATAATTTACCAACACATAAATGTATTTGAACCCTACATAGTGTCCTCAGGTTTACCTATGTGCTTTTTTTGTTATCTCACTGAGAAAATGAGGCTCAGTCCTCAGCATCTCTAAAATTAGTTCTGCTCTCGTTGAAGTTCTTGTCAGGTGGTTTTTATCACACTTATCTAATAATTACATTTGAACAAAATGACTTTTTTCACTTTTTAAGTTGGTTATTTCAGTTTAATCAAATTTGTTGCCTTTAGGTTACAGTTATAGTTTATATTGAGAAAAATGAATTTCTCTCCTGTAGGTACTGAATTAGTTGCTTTTTATAAAGTTATTAAATATCTGGATAGAAAGTCATATATATTGTCAAATATTTCTACCATCTTGGTATGAGTATTATTATAGAGTATTATAACAGAGTATTATAAGTCTCTAAAAAGAAACATATCGCTGATCATGTAAGGGTAAGATGTTTTCCTAGAGCTTTCCATATGTAATGTACCATAAACTATTAACTAAACTATTAGAAATCCAATTAATGTTGCCTTTGAAATGCAAATAGGATGATTTAATTCTCTGCTTACAATCCTCCTATATCTTCCTGCTACATTTAAAATAAAATAAGACATTCCTTCACTTGGCCAAAAAGGGTCTCTTTACCAGACACCCCATTTCTTCTTGCCACACAATTGCTTTCACCACAGATCCAATGCATAGTACTTGCCTGTGTCTCTATCTAAAAGGCTCCTCCCTTCCTATTGGTAAGCCTGTCGCTGGCTCAGAGCTCTTCCTCAAGTCACCTGCAGGACACCTCCAAGAGGCACCGTCCTCTCTCCTGCATTTTTTCTTAATAATTATAAATGTTTGAAATTACTGCATTTCTCTGTCTTTGGTGTCCATTTTCCCTGTTAAAATATAAGACCTATCAGGACAAGGGCTTTTCATGAGAGCCCAGAACTAATATATAATATAAATATATTATGTATTAATATAGGTATTAATATACATTGAGTGAATAAACAAGCAGAGTTGATATTTTTTAGTACATTTGGAGCTGAGTGTTAAAGACATAAGAATGATGCAATTATAGGGATTTTAAAACCAAAATAAAATATTTTAATGAAATAATAAGTAAAATTATTATTATTTTTGTTTTGTTTTTTGAGACAGGGTCTCACTTTATAGTTCAGGCTGGTTCTGAGCTCACCATATAGCCCACGCAAGCCTCAAACTCACAGAAATCCTCCTGCCTCTGCTTCCCAAATGCTAGGATTACAGGTATGAGCCACCACGCCCAGCATTGTGGTATGTGGTACTGATTGCTGGTGGGCATGAGTCTCCATGCCTGGCATTGTTGCATGTGGTTACCAGGGATCGAACTCGGGATGTTGCACTTGCCAGGCAGGCCCCAGAACCACTGAGCTAAATCACCAATCCCAAGTAAAATTATTTTGAACTCAGTAGTTAGGTGTTCAAAAATCCAATGGTAAGTTCTTGAATAATATGAATGAATTATACTCATATAATTTATGTTTCTTTAAAATATGCATTTATGGGGAGAGTTTTTCCCCCTAGAATGTAAAACCATTGAATTTATGGAATACTCATAAAACAAGCAAAAAGAAATTTGTATAAACTAAAAATCTAGAATTACATGAGTTGTCAAGTAAACAGGCAATATGCAAAGCAGAAAAATTATCAAAGTCTAGAAAAAAATAGGAATATTAAAATTCTAAACATTTGAAAATGAAAATACATTTGTATCTAATCCATTTTGCTTACATACTATAAAATGAATGCCAAAGTAATACTGTCACTATTCCTTAAAAGGGATTTGATAGTCAAAATGGAAAGCTTCTCAGCTAATGTTAGCTACCTAATGAATTCAAGCCTAGCTTGAACTACATAATGAAACCCTGTCTAAAAAAGTGGGAAGCCACTAAAGTTAATTTTTCAGCTTAGTGGCTTTCTTTGCTTCTAAAGATTCCAGGTTAAAGATGGGGAAGAAGGTTATTAATTTGCCAAGAAGCAACTCTTTATATGGCCATTTTAAGTAACATCAAATCCTTATCCAAAAATGGATCATAGGTCGAGCTTTTAATGATTATGAATGTTTCCAGATTAGGGTTTCAAGTTTTTAAAGTTAAGTGATTAAACTGTTTTATATCTATGAATAAGAGACTATTTGTTTTAGAATTGAGATATAATTTCTATTGCGCCTTTCAACACTTGGCTCCTACCAGCTATCAGCTCATTAGAATAATCGGCAGATTAGTAGTCAACATTTGGGCTATCCTTTATGTCTACATCCAATTTATGCAAATTTCCACACTCACATTTTTTTTTTTTTTTTTTTTTTTTTTTTTTTTTTTTTTTTTTTTTTTTTTTTTTTTTTTTTTTTTTTTTTTTGAGACAGGGTCTCGTTTTATAGTTCAGGCTGGCCCTGAGCTCAGCCTCAAACGCACATTACAGCAATCTTCCTGCCTCTGCCTCCCAAGTGCTGGGATTACAGGCATGAGTCACCACGCCTGGCATTGTGGTATGGAGTACTGATTGCTGGTGGGTGTGAGTCTCCACACCCAGTACTGTTGTATATAGTTACAGGATCGAACCCGGGCCCTTGCACTTGCAAGACAGGCACTGGAACCACTGAACTAAATCCCCGGCACTCACCCCACATTTAAAAAAAAAAAAAAAAAAAAAAAAAAAAAAAAAAAAAAAAAAAAAAAAAAAAAAAAACTCAGTATGTTCATAATAGTAACATACAGAAGGAACTATACCCTGGAAGTCTAGAAATTAGCAATATCTTTCAATGTTCTTTTGTGAGAAAGTTACAATTTAAAATTAGAGACAAACTACCACTTGAAGCAATACGCAACCTCACCTGTGTGTACAACAAATTCATATGTACAAGATGGAACAGATGGCCATGATTGACTTTTTCAAAGGATATGTTCTTGAATGTAAATTACTAGCTCATCCATGAAAGAATGACTTTATCATAAGAATGACATTATCATAATGACTTTATCATGTACTTTTAAAGTTATTTAAATGACGTATTCAACAGTTTCATACTGAGTTGGTACCTGGTCTTCCAAAAATGTCAAAGCAATACCACATTTGTTATCTTTTTCCATAAACACTCAGTGGTTTGGGTAGTATAGTACTTCTACATTATAATATTATTTCTTTTCTTTTTATTTTTTTCTTTTAGTTTGCAAGTGAAATATTTTCTTTTAAATTTTATTTTTTTAAAATACCAAAATGTTATAATCAAATAAGAGATTAATGATACTAATTACACTATGTAACATTATCTTCTAAATAGTTACCCAAAGTACAAGACATAAACTAAAATATTTCTGTCTCTCATCCAAGTACTAACCAGGGCCAACCCTGCTTAGCTTCTGAGATCAGATGAGATTGGGCGTGTTGAGAGTGGTATGGCCACAGACTAAAAAATTTCTTTAAAAAAAAAAAAGAAACAGATAATAATACAAATATTTTTTATTAGTGAACTAAGATAAACTAGTAGTATAAGTGAAACCAATTACCATACATACTGAGATATTTCTAAAACAATGGAATTTGTAGTTTGGGGAGTATTTGAATTTTTTCCTATTCCTTATTTTTCTCTTTTTCTATTTTGTTCTTTATCTGACTTATTTCACTTATCAGTATGCTCTCAAATTGCATCCACTTTCCCTACAAAGGCCTTTAATTCATCTCTTTATAGCAGCACAGATCTCCATACCACATTTTCCTTATCCATTCATCTGCTGATGGACATATCCACTGTTTCCAAGGTCTAGTTGGTCTAAATGCTGCTATAAATATGATTATGCATTTATCTTTGTACTATTAAGATTTTAACTCTTGTGAAGGTACCTAGAAGGGGAAAACCTGGGTCAACTAGAATTTCTATTTTTAGTGCTTTGAGGAATCTCCACACTGATTTCCATAGTGGTTATACTAGTTTACATTCCCACCATAACTTTGAATAGGTGATTTAAGAGTATCATGACAAGTAATCAAGAGTTTTGTTTTGTTTTGTTTTTTTGAGACAGGGTCTCATTATGTAATTTAAACTGGCTTCAAACTCAAGCCATCCTGCTTCATCCTCCTGAGTACTGGGATTACAGGCATGCACCAACATGCTGAGAAGTCAAGAGCGTGAATGAAGTGACCAGAAATGAAGAATAAAATATACAAATCTCAGCTTCATAGAAACTCATCTAATACTGCTTTTCTGACTGAAAATGACATTTACCTGGTCTTTGAAGATTACTGCCTGGTAACAAAGTAATTGCCCAAAACACTTTTCCCTTTGGTCCATCAACAGTCCTTTTCCTTGCATACACTGGTGGGCTATATAACCAGTTGATTTAACTTACTGATGGAAAATTTTATCTAACAATTACTGAAATTACAGATTTAGAAATCAAACATTCCACTATCTCCAGCACTATAGCTGCATGATGTTACACTTTCTTTTCTCTCTATAAACTCCTTAAAGAAACAGGGATGTTTGTGGTCTTATTTCACATACTGACTTCTGTCATTTAGGATAAAAGCACACGGTTTCTACTGAGCTTAAAATATCCACCCGCACAAAATACAAGAACTAAAATTTCTATGTAAATTTTAATTCTCAAACGTCTTTAGGATAAAAATTTTCTATTTTTCAAAGGTCAGAGATTGAGTAGAACAATTTACATACTAATTATATGTTTTGATGCCATTTCTAAAATTGCAATAGGTATGAAGTTTATTTCCATCAAGACTTACACTTTACCTAATGAAGACAGAAAGTCTAGCCTCCACTGTTTAGAAGAATGGCCTTTTCTTTTACTGGAAAGTAGCTACCTGATCACCAGAACTTTCATAGCTGCTCTCAGTAGTAGGACAGGAGAGGGTGCTTTCTAACCCTTATGGCTGTTCGTGGCCCAAACCAAACCATGTAACACCTTGGCTCCTACTAACAGTTTTAAAAGGAAGAACTATAACTGCTTAGCAGAGTGAGATCTACATTTAACAGAGCCTATAAGCTGATTTCGAACTGAAAGTAAAAACAGTCCCAAGAGTTTAAATGAACTCCTGGAATCACAGCAACTTCAGAACTGGAAATATGTTAGTAACTCTGAATCTTTTTATAAACTGACTTCACCCTGGGCAAGTAACCATCCCCTGATGCCATTGTTGGAGACATAATTTCTGGCTGGAAGATCATTTTTATGATTCAATCTGGCTAGCTGTTTTTGGTTAATCATCCTGTTTCTCTCAGCATTTCACTTCCCTAACTATGGTGGTCACAGTTCATTTTCAAGAGCTCTTAAATGATTCTATTTTTCCAGTCGTACCCCTCCCGATCCCATTTAAGAACCCTCTATCTCCTTTCTGTCGTTTCACAAAGATCTTACTAAACATTAGACACGGCACATGACCTCCAGTCTTCCAGTGTCTCCAACAAAGCAGTATAAAAACACGTGACTAGCACGACTGTAAGCGTCCCTTGTTTGGAATTTAAAATTATCTTCCGTTTTTCAACTCTTAGTAAACTTTCACCACAAAACTTACATTTAAAAATATTTTAAATAAAGAAACCACCCCCCTTTAACCTTAAGCCCCACCCACCGCTTCCCCCCAGGTCTCCACGCCGAACTGCAGGAAACCGGAGGGGGCGGGGCGGTGACGTCACGACGCCAGTGCGTCACCGAACGGCGGCGGCTGCGGCGCTGGCGGTGGCTGCGGCAGCGGCGGCATTTTAGTCAGCAGCGGCCGCGGCGGCAGCGGGCCTGCTGCTGCTCCTCCCAGCATCCCTGGCGCGGCCATTTCAGCCCCATCTTGGTCGAGGGGAGGGAGCTGCAGCCGCCGCTTCAGCAGTTTGAATTTCAGTTTATCCGAGGTTTACGGGCCGGGCACGCTGAAGAGGAACTGAAGAAGCCGCCGCCGCTACCTCACCCAGCCGGAGCGCGTAGGCGCGCCGGCCAGTCGTCAGCCGCCGCCGCCCCTCACTCCGCGGAGCCGGGAGGGGAGGCCGAGCCCGCTCCCGCCGCCCGCCTGCGGGGGAGGCTCCCTGTGAGGGGAGGACCTGCCGGCTCTCCCCTCCCCCGAGCGGGCTTCCGCCTCGGACGGTCGGCATGTCCCTGGGGCTGCGCTCCGGCTAGAGCTGGGGAGCGAGGGCCGCCCGCCCGCCCGCGCGCAGCCCGCCCGCAGACTCCGGCCGGCCCGGGCCGCAGCTCCCCTCCCTCCGCGTCGGAGAGCTGGGCGCCGCCGCCGGCACCGACCGAGGAGCACGAGCGGGGCAGCGCCGCCCCCGAGGCCGCCGCCGCCTCTCCGCCCTCCCGCTCCCGCCCCAGCCGGGGCCTGCTGACCGCGCGAGCGCCGAGCAGCACTGACCGCGGCGGCCCGCCCCTGGGAGCGCGCTCTTCGTCGCTGAGGGGATTGAACTGAGGCGCCGCGGCTGCGGCCGAGGAAAGGAAGGAGGAGCCGCCGCGGGAGTGAGACGGGGCAGAACCGGAGACTTCGACGCCCGGAGGAAACAGCGAGGAGGATGTCTCGCCGAGCGGCCGGCGCCCGGATCAGCCCGTGACCGCCGCGGCGGGCCTCGAACCCCAGCGCCGACTCGGACTTTGCCTTCAAGGGCCCGGCTCTGCCCTTCCCCGTTTCCCCGAGGACCCGGAGGAGCCGGCGTGGCTCGCTGCCCTCCAGCCTTCTTCACCATGTCCAAGATGCCGGCCAAGAAGAAGAGCTGCTTCCAGATCACCAGTGTCACCACTGCCCAGGTCGCCACTAGCATCACCGAGGACACCGAGAGCCTGGACGACCCGGACGAGTCGCGCACGGAGGATGTCTCCTCCGAGATATTCGACGTTTCCCGGGCCACAGACTACGGCCCCGAGGAGGTCTGCGAGCGCAGCTCCTCCGAGGAGACGCTCAACAACGTTGGGGATGCGGAGACTCCCGGCACCGTCTCCCCAAACCTTCTTCTGGATGGGCACCTGGCCGTCGCCGCGGCTCCCGCCAACGGAGGAGGAGCCGTTCCGGCTCGGAGCGTGGCCGGGGCGCTTCCCAGTACCCTGGCGGCGGCCGCCGCTCCAGCCCCCGCCTCCGGGGCTCCGGTCGGGCCCTCCAGCGCTGGCTCCTCCGCGGGCCCGGGGACGACAGCACCGCCGCAGCCCCCCACTACTTGCAGTTCCCGTTTCCGCGTGATCAAGCTGGACCACGGGAGCGGGGAGCCCTATCGACGCGGCAGATGGACGTGTATGGAATACTATGAGCGGGATTCCGACAGCAGCGTCCTGACTAGGTCCGGCGATTGCATTAGACACAGCAATACTTTCGACCAGACTGCGGAGCGGGACAGCGGCCTGGGCGCCACCGGAGGGTCTGTGGTGGTGGTGGTGGCCTCCGTGCAGGGGGCGCACGGGCCGGACTCGGGGACTGACAGCTCCTTGACTGCTGTGTCACAGCTACCCCCGTCGGAGAAAATGAGCCAGCCCGCTCCGGCCCCGCCGCAGAGTTTCAGCGTCGGGCAGCCGCAGCCGCTGCCGCCGCCCGTAGGTGGGGCTGTGGCTCAGGGCTCGGTCGTGCTGCCTCCTTTTGCGGGAGCGGTGGCCGGGCAGCAGCCAATGATAGCAGCCGCACAGCCAAGCCAGCTCCAGGGGAGCGGGCCCGGCGGCTCCCCTCCAGGACCGGCTGGACCAGGACTGCCGCCGACGAATGTAACCCTGGCGCAGCCGGCCGTCGGCGCTCCTGCGACGCAGCATTCCCAGCAGTTCGCCTACTCCCAGCCTCAGATGCAGCCTGCGCTTTTGCTGCCGGGCCAGCCCTCCGGCCAGAGTGAGTACTTGCAGCAGCAGCACGTGGCCGGCCTCCAGCCGCCGAGCCCCGCGCAGCCTTCCTCCACCAGCGCCGGGGCGACCGCTTCTGCTGCGGCCAACTTTCCCGTGGGCTCCGGCCAGAATGCCTCTTCGGTGGGCGCGCAGATAAGGGGCACGTCTTCCCAGCCCAGTGAAGCGGTGGCTGCGGGGCCGGGACTAGCGCAAGGCGGGCAGGCCGCGCCGTGTCAGCCGGCTGGGGTATCCCCGGCTGCTTTAGGAGGCGTGGTGCAGCCGGGCATGGCTCCTGCCGGGGCCGGCCAGCCCCAGTCCCTGCCTCCGCCGCAGCTCGGGGGCAGTGGTCAGCTGTCGGCCGTGCCTGGTGGCCCTCACACCGTGGTGCCCGGAGTTCCAAACGTGCCTGCAGCTCCAAGCGTGCCTAGTGTGTCTACTTCTTCTGTTACTATGCCAAATGTACCTGCCCCTCTGGCCCAGTCGCAGCCGCCGAGCAGCCATGCACCAGTCAGCCGGAGCAGCAGTGTAATCCAGCACGTTGGGCTGCCCTTAGCTCCAGGCACACACAGTGCACCAACAAGTCTACCACAATCTGACCTAAGTCAATTTCAGACTCAGACCCAGCCTTTAATCGGGCAAGTTGACGATACTAGAAGAAAATCAGAACCCCTACCTCAGCCACCACTTTCTCTCATTGCTGAAAATAAGCCTGTTGTGAAGCCACCTGTTGCAGATTCTCTGGCAAACCCTCTTCAGTTAACACCTATGAACAGTCTTGCCACCTCTGTGTTCAGCATAGCTATTCCTGTTGATGGGGATGAAGACAGGTATGGAAATCTTTATTTTAAATATTTCATAAAAGTGCTTGGCCAATTTAGAAGGAAACTGGGAGTTTTGGGGAGGGTTGGTTTTTTTTTTTAGTCAAGTACTTTGTTTTTAAATGTAAACTCAGCTTTTGTTTCGCAAAAATGGATCTAAATTGCTAAAGTAAAAATATGCTTTAAGAGTTGGTCTTGTCAGTTTTTTAAAAGCACTAAAATGAGTAGGGATGCAACACTATTCAGAAAGATAGATTTCAGCTTAATATTTTGAATGTGGCAGCTACAGTGCTCCCTTTGGGTAGACCTTTTCTTAGAAATTCCAGTCATGCTTAAATATTTGGTAGTTTTGTTAGAGTGTGTTTTGATGCTAAGACATGAAGGTTTTTTGTTTTTGTTTCATTTTTGATATTTACAACTTTTCAATTCCAGAAAGCCTTCTGGTTATAAAAAAGGAAAGAATCCATGTAAGGAATCTCCTCCTTTGTGTATAGATAGGCTGGAGAGATAAATGTGAAATGTCAAATGTAGGTTTGAGAAGATCATTAATCACAAGCTTAAATGTTCATGAAACTTCTTAGTGAGTTCTCTAAGATAATTTTTTTTTGTTGAAGCAGAAAATGTATTGCAAAGTTGTTTTTACCTTCCATGAGTCTTTTTATTATAGGAAAGAGAGGTGTGAGAAGCTTTCACAGCAGTAAGAACTTTAGCTCTTCAAATTACTGTATAGTGAAAGTGTGAATGTTAGTGGTTGGCTCCCTCTATGAAAGGGATGCTTCATCAATGGTTCAAATAAAAACTGGTGTTTTGTTACACCGTTTACTACAGCAGTCGATGTCTGACTGTGGCTTAAGGAAAATTTTAGGGATTTGAGGAAATATTATATGGAAGTTTGACAGATACTGCAGATTTCTTAAAACTGACTTGTTAACGTTTTAAAACTTCATTTAATTACAAAGAATATCATATTTTACAGTTCCACATTAACTTATTGGGGCTTTTGAGGGGTTAGCTTAGTTGTGTTAAAAGATTAAAACTTTTTATAGGTTCTAGAGTAATTGGTTTGTGGAATACAATATGATGTTAAAATTCTTTCTCTTCCTATTTCTTAGTTTCTTTAACTTCCCATTTCTAATTAGCCTTATATTTTCATTATATGCTTATGTTGGTTTCAAGAATGCTCACTAAAATTCCTTCATCTCTGCTTTTTGTAATTGAGTTCATCATTTTTTATAGGTGACTTGCTTGTGGGACTCTTATTCGACTTGAGAACTCAGAGAATACCATAAAGAAGCTCAGCTAGCTAATTCTTTATGGCTGTGATCATTAAGTAAAGAATCTGATTCCACAAGCTACTCAGAAAAATTCCTCTTTTTTGGTTGCTCCCATTTTCACACATAAGGACACACTTAAATGACTTGTAATAAACTCATTTATTTTTTTACTTTTGACAGTAGTCAACAGGAAGTAGCCAACAGGAATCTTCCTTTTTCTAGTAGCCAGAAGCCAGTTTTTCCTGATAAGTGTGTAAATAACCTTCTGCTTACCTTTGTGTTCCTGTACATTGTCCCATATCTTTTCAAGAAATAGCTGGTTTCCTAACTTCCCTTCCTTTCCATAAACATACATGTCTGTAAATGAAGAATATATTTTCCCTCCTCTCCACACCTCTCTCATTTTATAGAATATGTAGTTATACACCTCAGAACCTTCAGAGGATGATATAGTATGAAGCACAGAAATCTGTTGACAAGTAGAAACTCCAAAATGCATTCTTTAGGTAATGACTTCATAACCTCAAAGGTGCATTTATTTTCCTTTTGTTATATTAAAAGGAATCCCATTACCAGATGTTAATGTTTGAACTACCAATTCTGCTTGTATCATTTTATCCTTTCAGAACTTAAACTATAGTATGAGTGTGTAGTCCCATTTTAAACTTGGCATTTCTCTCCCTCATTCCTGTCTTAAAATCTGCATTGCTAATCAAATGTGTATCTGCAGTGTTTGTTATAGGCTTTCTTTGTTTTTAATTTAATGTTAGTTTCCAAGATGTAATCTTACATATTTGGTACTTTTATCACTGGAACAACACACCTGGTGAAGGAATGAATCCATTAACTAGAAATACTATATTTTTTAATTGAAAAATTTTTGTAAAAGAGAGGATATTTTAAACTTTGACACTTGAAATTAAGTAACACAGTTTTCCAAGCATATATTTAAATACCAAGATAAATACTTTGAGGGAACAGTACTAAAAATGTTAACATGGTGATAATTTTGAGTCTTCTTAAATTTGCTACCATTTTATTTGCAGTCATTCATTTGTAAAATAACTTAAAATGTGAGGTCAAGTATAATTAAACTTTGTGAATAAGTTGAAAAATTCAGAACTTTAGGAGCTATTATAAATAACATGTTTGCTTTTTTTTTTACAAAAAATAATTTAGAAAAAAAACAAAAAATAATTTAGGATTTTATTGGACATTTTGAGGAATGGAAGGAAAGGGAGATTAATAGACTGAAGTGGACTTTAGAATAATACATTGAAAATGTCTTATAATTTTGGTTATCTAATATAAATTGTGATCTTTTATATTGAAATAATAGTGCATCCTAATACTATCACATTTTTAAAAGAACTAATGGTTATATATCCAAAATATTCTCATTTTTTATCATTGTTATTATTGCCTGACCATTATCTTTGTAGCCATTCTCATTAGAAGGACATGTAGTTAGTTTAAGGCTTTTTAAAATTAGTTTAATGTGAACTGGTGGATGTAATGATGGTTGAAAATATAGTTCATGTTGTGTGGTCACTTCTACAGTGATCCTTTAAAATTTGTTTAAACTACACATTTACCAGACCCTTACTATAAATGAGGAGAGGTATAAAATATTACTGGTCCTAAGAGGAACACAGTACAAATTGCTTTCCATAGATAACCAACCAGTATGAACTCAGTGGGCTGCATTTCAGGAACTCTTGTGAATGGCTACAACTGTGAACTGTCAACTGTAGCCCAAGACTTGAAAACCTGATTGTAAAGATCCCTTAGTGGCAAATATCTCTTTATCTTATTAATGGTTATATTTATACAATTTGTTAATGACTACTGATAAAATATTATAAATTGTGAATACTAAATAATATGCTCTAGTATGTGCTAGAAATATTTCTATACATACATGCATATTTTGGTGGAGTTTTTTAACTTAACATTTCAGGGTGTTGTGACTATGGGGGGCAGAATTGTCAGCCTTTTGCTGTAAAATCTATAGGTACTTGTTAGAGCTATGTTACTTGAAAGCCTTACTATATGTAAGTCTAAAATTGTGGAGGAAATTTTGCTCTTCTGCCTTTACAGTTGACGGGTAAATCACACATAAGATCACATTATTCCGGTCCTGTAGCTACAGATACTATAGGTAAAGGTAATGTGCTTGGCTACCTTGTGTGTTGGTTCCCTGGGTTCAATCCTCAGCACCACAAAAAAAGAAAAAGACACTAATACTTGCCTGTTTGGAGTGGAATTTATCTTTTCTCTGTACCAGAGAGGTCAGAAGCAATCATATTCTCTAGTCATTTCCACTAAGCCCCACTAAAGTAATGGTAAAAAGTAAAAATCTCTTTCCTGTTAGAGGAATAGGTTAGGAGAGTAAAAAAAGGATTTTGACTTTTTTTCCTAAAATGGATAAAAATCAGAGATGGTGAAGTATAGCATGATAGCAAATAATCAAAATGGAAGAAAATTAGTAAGAATCACCTGAAATACAGTCTTAAGGAATGGGAGGGAACTCTTATAAATGATAAGGAATAATAGTTTAATCTTTTCCTCAAATAAATTGCTTTAGATCAATATCTTGTTTTCTGAAGGTACACTGTTTATTTCTTAGTTGTATTACTCTTTTAAATACTTAACTCCGAGGAAGAAGCTTTATAAAAGCAAATATCTGATGAGAGCTAGCCTAGTCTGAATGAGACTAAGTAATTCCTTATAAATGAGAAGAGCAGATTTATTTTAAAGTAAGAAAGTTGGTAGTCAACATTATTTATAGGACATATTGCTACAAAACAATTGAATTTTTAAAAAATCCTTTAAGCTTATAGTGTTTCTTTAAACTCAACCAGTGGGCTTGTGACTTGAGACTATCATTTTATAGTTTATAATACTGCATCCACCAAGAATATACATACCTGAATCAGTAACTTAATATTTTTCCCACAGCAAATCTTTCGCATACCAAATTACTCAGTATTTATTATATTCTTAATCTGACATCATTTAGGGCAAAAATAGACTCTCTTCCATTAAGATTTAGGGAGATGGGCTGGGAATGTAGCTGAGCAGTGCTGTGCCTGCCTAACAAGGGCAAGGTCCTGAGTTCAATCTCAGATACCTAAAAAAAAAAAAAGAAAAAAAGAGAGGGAGTAACCATTTTATATCATTCCTATACATCATTCTATGACACTAATATATATACTTCAAACTTGGCTATTTATATTTAAGGTTTATTATTTGACAGCTTTATATTTAAAATATTTAATTACTTTTAAATCGGGTGAATTAACTTGCGTGTATGCTGCTTGGGACTTCTCCAATTTAAAAACCCAAATCATACTCAAGTATGTAGGCTTATATTTCTTTGAACTCAAATCAACAATTGTTTTTTAAAAAGAATGAGTTCTAGGCCTGGGACTTAGCTCAGCAAGTTCTTGCCCTGAAAATGCAAGATTGTGAGTTCCATCCCCAGTACCACCAAAAACAAGCGAAGAATATACGCTTAGTAAAAATTGTGTAGAAAATTGAGTTTAGTAATTTTGGTAGTATTCACTGAGGACATACGCATACTAGAGTAGGCTGGACAAATAAAGTGAAATCTTAATGCTAAGTTACTTAAAATCTCCTTTTCTGTAAAATTTCACTACAATTTGGCTAAAGGATATTGTGTATAGATAAATTTTGTGATTGCTTATAAATAACGTTTGCATAATGTTGTAGGCTGTCTCTGCACAAGTAAATTATTTAATCTGAATAAAAGATTATCAAAACAAAGCTTAAAGCCTATCAGTTTTTAAAATAGAACTAGAGAATGTGATCATAATGTATATATAAAATGTACTAATCAAATTAATTAAAAATTAAAATAAAATTGAACCTAGGATTTAGGTATAGTATTACCAACTAGAGTTACGTGTTAATCCAAAATAAATTCTTTGTATAGTTTAGTTTAAAAAAAAAAGAATACTCTTTTGATCCAGTAACATCAATAGTATATTTAATTATGGATAAATATATCCTGTGAGTGACCTTTTTAGACAGTGGAGTACGAGCTGAACTAAACTCTACCATGCTACACATTTGAGACAATTAATGTAAGCAAGTTGCTTAGTCCTTGTAAACCTTGTGTCCTCAGGTAGAATAGAATAATACCTAGTTTGGAAATACTAAATTAGATTTGCAAGTACTATGTGAATAGTCAGTGACATAAGACAATTTGCCTGGCAGGCATACATCACAGAAATTTAAATACAGTATTTCCAAAGTACTTTCTCATGTAGTCCTTTCAGAGTAAAAATTATCTAAGAGTTTTCAATTTTGATCTATAAGTATAATTGTGCAGTATGGGCATAGGGAACAAGAGACACTGTTTTAGGTCAACATCATAGTGTAGTGATAGAACAAATTATGTTCTAAGCTTGGCATTTTTACCACTTCGCTATTGTCTTTTTTTTTTTTTTTTTTTTTTTTAGGATTTTTTGAGACAGGGTCTCGCTTTGTAGTTCAGGCTGGCCCTGAGTTCAGCCTCAAACTCACATCACAGCAATCCTCCTGCCTCTGCCTCCTGAGGGCTGGGATGACAGGCGTGAGCCACCACACCTGGCACTGTGGTATGTGGTACTGGTTGCTGCTGAGAGTGAGTCTCCACATCCAGTTTTGTATGTGGTTACTGGGGACCGAACCTGAGCCCTTGTGCTTGTAAGACAGGTGCCAGAACTACTGAGCTAACTCCCCGGCCCTCGCTATTGTCTTTTGTAAGTCATTAACTTCTCATTTTTCTCAGTGGTGAACCTAGAATTTGAGACTTGGTCACATTTCAAGATTTCTTCTAACCCTATTTAGTTCACACATTTAGATGGAGTTTCATGAAAGTACTGCCAGTTTAAACCTTTCTCTTGTCAAACTCCTTTTTTGTCAGTAGGTGATAAATTAAGTTTGCAAATGCTGATTAAGTATGTTGAATGCCTAAGAAAACATTTAAAGTAATAATACGTCATTCATTCAACTTCCTGTTGTGCTCTCTGAGTATTAATACTGGTATAGAGAAATAAAACTATCCTGCCCTCTTAATATTTCAGGCTATACAAAAATGATTATCAGGGGCCGGGGATTCAGATCACTGACTGGTTCCAGCATCTGCCTGGCAAGTTCAAGATCCTGAGTTTGATCGCTGGCATCACATACCATAGTGCTGGGAGAGGTGGCTCATGGCTGTAATCCCAGCACTCTGGAGGCAGAGGCAGGAGGATTGCTGTGAGTCTGAGGCTGGTTTGAGCTTGAACTACCAAAAAAAAAAGTGAGACTCTGTCTCAAAAAAAAAATGATTATCAGGCAGGGGATTAGCCCAAGTGGTACTCACTTGGAAATACAAGGGCCCAGGTTCAATCCCTAGTACCGCAAAAAAATTAAAATTAAAAATTAAAACATACACACACACACACACACACACACACACATACATGCACACATACACACATACATATATATATCAGATATGGTGAACTAAATATAAATGCTATTGGCAACAATTTGGTGTTGGAAGGTAGTAGATTGATTTCTGTTTGAAAATTATTTTTTGCTCAGGTATTTGTATAGTTTAAATTCAAAATGTAAAATGTAAAAAAAGAGGTTAAATTGAAAGACTTCCCTTTCTTGTTGTTTTTGTTTGTTTGTGTTTGAGACAGGGTCTCACTTTTGTAGTTCAGGCTGGCCCTGAGTGCAGCCTTGAACTCACAGCAATCCTCCTGCCTCTGCCTCCAGTGCTGGGATTACAGGTGGGAGCCACCACACCTGGCTCTGTGGTATATGCTTCTGGTTGCAGGTGGGTGTGAGTCTCCACACCTAGCATTGCTGTATGTGGTTACTGGGAATGAACCCAGGGCCCTTGCACTTGTAAGGCAGGAGCCAGAACCACTGAGCTAAGTCCCCCACCCGAAAGACTCTTCTATATCTTTTCTGCAGTCACCCAGTTTCTCCTCAGAATCAATGCATTAGTTGTGCATTCTTCTGAGACTAACTTTGAACTGAATCTTACAAGGGTCCTTCATATTAGATCACTGATAAAGAGAGTTGATGATTTTCTAAACCTAAAGCAAAAGCAACTTGTGTAATGATGTGAAAGTGTGAGAATCTATCATATCTGGAAAGTGATATGATTAATTTAACAGGAACCAGAATGAAATATGGTAAATTTAGGTTTACCGTATTCTAAATATGGTAAATTTAGGTTTCTATAGTAAGTTTATGGTTGTTATTAAAGGTATTTCTTGAAGTTCTTATTGTTGAAAGTAGTATCTGTAGCCATTCAGTAGCCTGTTCACTGATTATATTTTAAAGTAAAATCTTGTGCAAAGAGTTTTGTTTAGGGAGTTCATGAAGCATTGAATCCCAGAAATCAGAATTCCCATTCAGTAGAATGTACTAAATAGTTTGGTACACCTAGTTCTAGATTTAAATGTTTTGTTTGCTTTAATAATGTGATGAAATACATTCTACCATAAGATTTTATACAGCATAATGTGAATACTTAGCCCTATGTTAAATACTAATCCACCTTAATTGTCAGACTCTGTATACATTAATCTCATTTGAACTTTCAGTAACTTATAAGAAAGTATTCCCTATCCACATTTCATGGATTAAGGAATCAGGTGGGGATTCCCTAGCTATTTATGTATTAGTTTTTATTTTTATTTTAGTACATGTTTAAAATACATAATGATTACATTCATCTTGAATTGGCATATACATATAACCAATCTTAATTCTTTTTAGGTCCCTTTCCTTTTGTTCTTTTCCTCTCACTTTTCTCTCCTTCTGTCTTTGGGTCTGTCTCCCACATGCAAAAGATGTATCTCCCTGTTTTTTGTCTTCTGTCCTTCTGTCTTTGAGTTCCTCATATAAAAGAATGTATAACTGCTAATTGATAAATAATTAGACTTGTACTCAGATATATAAACCAATGCTCATATATTTTCCAAAAGTTAGTTTTTTGTTTTATTACTTGGCACACAATGAAATAGGAAGAAAAAGGTTACTCTAGCCACTGATTTGTTGTATCATAGTCCCTTATTATTGTTGTTGTTGTTATTGTTTTGGTACTGAGAATTGAACTCAAGGCCTCATGCTTGCCAGGCAGGCACTGTATCACTGAGCTACATCCCTAGCCCCCCTTAAATAATATTTTAATTCTTTATAATCTCTAGCTCTTAATAATAAAGTTGACCCTTGTTGATTGTCTGCTTATATTTCCCTAGATTCTACTTAGATTTCTAGAGTTGACTTTTGACATCATAAAGCAAAATCAAGGTGTTTCCTGAGTTAAAGGCCTATGCCTTACCTTTCAACTTTTATAACAATTTTGGTATTTGTGTATGTGTTTTTCCTGCTTCTTAGAATTAACACTACAAAGATATCTTGCTACAAGTCATATTTTAGATGCATTTATCTGTTTCTTATATACTTGGAAATTAACAGACTGTCTAGGATATAAACTTATGGAGGAAAGAATATCTTGTTCAGTGGTTTTTAAAGAGGCCTACTATTAGGAAAGCAGCATTTTTATTTAGGTGACTGAAGTTAATTCAGTATTAGCTATACCTTGTCTTCCCATAATAACCTCATTCACTCTCTTCCTTTCTTCGTTTCTCTCTCTCTCTTTTCCTTTCTCCCTCCTTCCTTCCTTTCCTCCTATCCCCACTCAATTCAATGCTTATTGAGAGATAGAGGTTTAAAGATTGAATGGAGAATACTGTCCTTTAGTAAAATAGAGTAAAAGTAGAGACCTCATTGCAAAACAGGATGCAAGGAAGTCAGAGCTGCAGTAGTCACAGCAGCATATCTAGGTTTCCACAGGACAGATGGCAGCTTTTAGACAAAGTGAAGAATAAGATTTTTTTGCTCCTTCATAATTAAATGAGTGTTCAAGTTGGGAGCAGAGTGTGGTTCCACAGGAAGTCCAAGTTCAGCTTCCCTCCTTAGCCTATTCCCACTGGGAATGGCCACAGTGCCCCCTCCTGGATGAGACAAGTGCTGACATCCCTGGGTTGACTTGTGATGGATAAGTGCCCACCCCTTCTGCCCCAGTTTTCTAAGACAGTGGCTTACTTAGATTAATTGTGTATAGTCTCTTGCTGAACCTTGAGAATGAATAGTTTGGTATATGGAGCTGGTGACAAGTGCTTATTAGCCCTTGCTGCCCCATGAAATCTTAGTACAGGAAGGGAAGGGAGGGCGAGTCAACTCTGCCTTGGAACGACCTAAATCTCGATGCCTAGCGCAGCAGTTGTGTTTTGTTTGGCTGGCCCTTGGGCTAGACTGAGTCCACAGTGCTACCCTGCATGGTCTCCCCAGCCTGAGGGGGCTTAAGTCCAAGTTTTTAACGTATCTGCAGAGGGAGATGACACCCTGGCACCAAACCTAGCAGAAACATACCAACAGGGAAGGACCCAGAGTGGCATCTCTGCCTTTCAGCTTACCCTCTGGCAGCGCTGAGATACATCTTTGACAAGCAGATAATTCAAATGTAGAGTCCAGTGCCATAGCAAGGGCAGGCACATGGGTAGGTGGGTGGATGGGAGGGACGATTGATAGATACTGAAGGAGACAGAAAAGCTGTGAGCAAGGGCCCAGAGGGCCTCAAGCCACTTAGCTATCTGGTTAGAGTGGTAGTTTATATTGACATCAAATAAGTTGTTAGAAAACTAGTTTCAAATATTTTTCTTAGAAGGGCCGGGGAGTTAGCTCAGTGGTTCCGGCGCCTGTCTTGCAAGCGCAAGGGCCTGGGTTCGATTCCCCGGTAACCACATAACAATACTGGGTGTGGAGACCCACACCCAGCAGCAACCAGTACCACATACCACAGTGCCGGGCGTGGTGGCTCACGCCTGTAATCCCAGCACTCGGGAGGCAGAGGCAGGAGGAT